>JANTOP010010362.1:0-15464 GCA_027564815.1 Symmerus nobilis
GAAAATCTTGCCCTTTCTGTAGGAAAACTGCCCTGATTTCATCCTTCCCGGGAGATTTATAGGGTTTTAACGAGTTAATGGCCCATTTTACCTTCCGGTAAGATATGAATTCTCTAGCTTCCCTTAATAATTTTTTGTGATCTGATGAGATTGGGGTATCCTTAATTATATCAGTACCTTCGGCCCATCATTTTGAAATTCGTATTTTTGAAGAGTTTTTCAAAGTGGTGTACCGGTAGTTTTATCATGGCGCATCTCTAAATTTGTATGCGCATCCCTAAATGTGTATGTCCCATTTAAGAATACTTAGTTTGAAGATGTTGGAGACTAAATTCGGCTTCTTGAGTCTCCTTGAGGGCATTAAGGTCCTTGGTGAGATCTGTATAATTAATAATAATCTGTAGTGGTGTCTTTATGGGTCTCAGGTCTGGGATTTTCTTATTTAACGATTATAACCCGATTGTTTGACTGCATTAAATGGTGTTCTAGTATTTTTCTCAAGTGCGGAGAGGTATTAATATAATCAAAAATAGGATGTGGTTAGCGTTGGCATCACACCCTACAATTAATCGTTTACTTCCATCAACTGTGTGCTATTAGTTTGCGCTCTGCGGATGGGGTGGATTACTTACCACGCTTTTCAAGAGAATATTCTGCTAATGGCAGTAGAGGCATATTTTCTTGGATAATTTTAATGGGTTCTGAGAGGAGTCAAAAACTTAAATCATATCCCGAAATACCACCCCCTCTAAGCTTTTAAATTAAAATTTTTCTGTCGGTTTTTTGAGTTTTCTGAAATCGATCCCAAATTCATGGTTAACGATCTTCAAAATCCCGACATTTTCAATGGCTAGGACGCTATCTACAGAAAGTATACTTACGAGGTATCGCTAATTAGTGTAATGAAATGAACCCGATGAAGTTAAAGTGATTTAAAAATTAGAACTTTGTTAGATAACCCTTTAACGTTTTTATCTCATTACCTATACTAAACCATCCCTTAAATATGTTGTAAGTGAAATTTTAAAATTCTAAACCCGGGAAATTATAACCAATTTTCGGAAAAGTCGTCATTTGAATAACCACGTCCCACTTCATCCCTCACCAAAATTCGGGGGTTGATTGTTTTTTAATTTTGATAAATCAATTTATTTACCTGATGATTAGAAAACAATACTGCGTCATTACATTTTCCAAGTCCGGAAGAAAATCCGAGAAAAATTCAGTTTCATAAAGTAGAGAGAATTACAAGGGAAATTCACTCCTTTTATTTGATTAATTAAATTCTAATTAAATCTGAAGTTTTATTACAAAAGCTTAAAGAAAGCTTTCAGTTGGAGATATTTTTTTTAATACAAACAATCCAAACTTTATTTTATTCAGTTGTAGATCGAATTTTTATCCGATGAGATAAAATTGAGAAACTCAATTAAAGTCACTAAAGTTCTTTGAGAGCTTTAGATAACAAATTTCATTTTTTATTTATTTGGAATCTACTTTTCATTCGATTACTGAAATTTTAATAATATCATCGGAAATTTGCCAAAAGCTTTTCAAAATCGGAAAAGCTCATAAAACGCTTAGGTCTGGAATTTATTTCTGTATGTTTTGTAACATATTTTTCTGCCAAATAATTTTACTGCAACGATATTTCATATTTAATGAAAAAAGCTTTATTGAACTCGCCCAAGTTCATTGAGAGCTTTTAATACAAATTTTATTTTATTTATTTGGAATCTATTTCTCATGCAATTACTGAATTATGAATCGCATTTGAAATTGTCCTCGAAAAGCGTTTGGAAAATTAGAAAGCTCAAAGAAAGCTTTAAGTTTTCATTGTAACTTTATTCCAGGCTTCAAAAAATTCAGAACTATTTTTTTTTTGTAATTTGAAAATTTTGGGCAAAATTTCATTAAAATTTGAAGTCGAAATATTCGACTAAAACACTCGGAACGTTAAAAAGTTCAGGCGGTCAGTTTTTGGATGATTTTGTTTAATTGATTTTCAATTTAACTTCAATCAAGACATTAGAAATTGGATCATATTTCAAGTATGCTCTGCGCCTTCTGTGCACTAGTCTGCACGCCACAATTGATAACAATTAACAATTTATTTCCTAATCTTAATTTTTATAATTAATAATTTTGACTTTTTTGAACTTTTTTTTGTTTTTTGAAGTACAAAAAATGTGTTTTTTTTTTACTTTTTAACTGTCCATTTTTCCTTGGCTTGGCTTCCATAATTTTTTCCAACCTATCTCCCCATCCCCCTCATCTTCCCTTCCCTCTTCCTTCCCTTTTCCTTCCTCCCTTCCCCCTCCTAAGGTTCCCCCTTCCCCCTCCCCTATTTTATATCGATAGAAATTTGCAGTAAAATATGACTTGCCTCACACAGCCATGTCTATAATTGCTGTCTAATTGATGATTTATTCAGTTCGGTAGAATTTTGCCACTAGTTTCTAGCTGTGGAGTGGAGATCCGCAAAATTTATGTCTTTCGATAAAAGAGTTAAATGCAATTAAAAAAAATCTTTAAAACCATAGGAACTTAGACGCATAACTAGTCCCTTCTTCTCTATTTCTCGATAATATTAAAATTATATTTTCGGAATTATCCTAGAAATTGCGTTTGCCCCAATTATCCCCTATTTCGATTCGATTTTTCCGACATTTTGCTGAAATTTTTCCAATTTGTCTTGACATTTCCCGCATCTTACTGATATAGATCCGAATTTTTCCCTACTTTTTTCCTGGAGACTATACCCGACTTTCTTTAAAAATTTAGCAATTTATTTGACTTTCCGCATTTAATTGAATTCTTTTAATATCGTCCAATTGATTCTAACTGCCTCAACATGTTCTAACATTGGCGTATTTATCTGAATTTTCCTACGATTTTATAAGCTTTAGCTATGCTGTTCTGTCTTACACGAACTTTTGTCGACTTTTTACGACTTTCAAAATATTACACGTATATTTCCCAAATTTAACCGGCTTGTCCGAGGTTTTGTGGACTTTAATTTACGAACGGACTTTAATTTTCAATTTAAATTAATTTTCCTGGAACCGTTTTTCAAAAAAAGTATCCATTTTCCATAGGACACTCTGTATTGACGCATGAATTGTATCGAAAAGTTTGTTCCACAATTTCTTCATTTCACGTAATTATTTAGGTTATTTCCACGTAACCAGATTTTCTGGTTACCAAAGAAAATTTCCGGAAAATTTAAGTTGAGGAGGAGGTGGCCGATAGAGGACTTCTCTCCTGATTGTCAACCGATAATGGAACACTTAGCCTATTGATTATTAAACAAATTTAAATTAAGAAATATGAATGTAATCCACACATCTATCAGTATTTTATCGGAAATTTCAATTCAACGATTATTTTAATTCAAATAATTACTCATTTCAGTCGAAATGGTCTAATTTAAATTCAAAAATTAAACCAGATCCAAGGGAAAATTTAAAACTTTTTCTTCGTCATTCCGAATATATAATTATTTAATATAACTAATTATTAATAAAAATTATGAATTATGAATTAACTAACCATAGACGTTCTAGAAATTAGAATTAAATTAATTCTAGAAAATTATCCTCTAGAGATGTTAATCTGCTTAGGAGATTCCTTGGAAAATTTGGAACATTTTATAGATTTTTAAAATACATGAAAATCGTAAAATTATCAAAAATAAGTTTGAAAAAATGGGTTCTTTTAAAAAAATCAGAAATCTTGAATTTTATTAAAAACTGGTAAGAAAAAAACCGAAATTTAGAAAATTTTGCGAAATCTCTTAGTCGATGAAATCTATAAAAATCGAAAAATTTACTGAATTCTTGTACGTTTTCCGATTTTATAAAAATGTTCTATTTGAACAATATTCCGGAAATCGGTTCGAATGAGTTAAATCCGAAAAAATGAAAACTCGATTTAATTTTCCTTTCTATAATTTTGAATATCAAAATACCAATTATTACTGTTCCATTTATTTAAGAAAATCAAAATTCCTTTCGAAGTTAATTTTTTTAGTATTTAAGGAAGATCCTACGTTTTTTAATTGTTACTTAAGTTTTACTTATAATATTTTATTTAACAGCTATACATACTGCCGTTAAATTAAAATCCTAAGCGTATACGGCTGGCGATTTTAATTATATATTTATATACCAACATTAAATTTATATTTTAATTTTTATTTATATTTAACATTTTCATTATATTTCTACCAATTAAATTACAATTAAATAGAATTATAAAATATGTCTTAATTCTAAAATTATTTGCATATTTAATATTTGATTTCCCTACCTGAAGGTTTTTCTTCCATTCGAGACCAAAATGTTAAAATTAGGGGCAACCAATTTTGAGATAAGGTATAGTCTTCGTATATGCTGATAGGAGATTTTGTAAATATAAGATGAGAATAACTCATTCAAACCCTTTTTTATAAAAATTAATTTTTATAATCCAGCATAGAGATTTTGACGAATCATTTTTATTATTTTCCAGACCGATCTGAAAGAAAAGTAATTTTTCCAAACATATTCTTCGTGACGGGGAAAATCTAATAACACAGAATTGTTCCCAGATGAATAATGAAGAAATTAATTTCTCAAAATTTTTTTAAAATAAATCCCCGAATTTTGGTGGGTCTATATGGGGGACTATAGTTACTTAAATTGTTAGTTTTCGAAAAAATGTTTATGATTTTAGGGAAAATTTAAAATTTAAAAATTTCGGTAAACGATCGATTTAAGGGATAAATTATTTGAGCTAAAAACAAACAAATCTTAAAGGGCTATCTAACAAGTTATATTTTTAAAATTACTTCAAAAAATCCAATAATTTCTAAAACATTTGCCGATTAGTGTTTTGCTTGGAACCATATTCTTTAATATTCATTATTCTCTGAAAGAAATTCCGAATTTTCCAATAATTTTCTTCAGCACCGGGAAAATATAATGATGCTGAATTGTTCCCAAATAAATATCAAACCAACAACAATTCAAACAATCAACCCCCGAAATTTGACGATTTTCGTGGCAACAATCTATCATTTTCTATCAGAGAATTAGAATCAAAATTGAGGGGGTGTCATGGTATTTATTAACTCTCTTTCACTTACAAGAAAGAAATGTGGTATTTTTACATTAGGCCTACGGTAAGTTCCATTAGACCTATTGGAAGTACACATCTTGGCTTCACATCCAAACCCGAAGGGGCCAAATCTGGCATATCTAATTCGTACGATTTACAGAAAATCCTTATTACTTAGGTACTTGAATTTATACAACATTTCTGTAGAAATTGTTACCGAACATTGATATGAATACTCTGTGGGATATTCCCGGTAGCAATTGTGGTAGTTCAGATCGTTTGGTTCAGAAATCCCAGAATTTTTAAACTGACTCGAAACAGGATACTAAATACTATTTTTCTTCATTTTATCTTCGGGACTTGTACCGGAAAATAATCAATTGTCTGAAATTAATATCTAAATTTGGCTCAAACAATTTTTTATCTCGAACATCTAAAATTATGTTGATAATTTAGCTTTTGGGTCAAATGGGATAAAGTTATGTTAATAAAATTTTGAGAACTATGTAGGTATATTGGAAATTAATCAATTGTCCGAAGTAAAATTTGCATTTGGCTCAAATGATTTTTTATCTTCTTACCATTAAATTAATTTGTAATTCAACTCATCCACTGTCCCACAAAAAAATTTCAGCCAAATCGGGGAAAGTTTTCTTAATAAAAATTTTGATATCTAAATCGATGTACTGGAAAATAATCAATTTTTTCTAAATTCAACTCGTAAATGTTTTTTTATCGATAAAACCTGATGATTTAGCTCATTGGCTACCGAAGAAAAATAATTTCCAGCCAAATTGGGCGAACTTTTCTTAACAAAGTTTTGATTTTAAAAATTGATATCGCGATTTACATTCGAGATGTTACCAGGAAGTAATCAAATGTTCCAAAGGAAAGCTCGAAACTCACTCAAATTATTTTTTATTTTAAAACCCTGAAATTTAATTTACAGTTTAGATCATTTTGTTCAGCGAAATTAAGCCAACTTTGGCTTAACGAAATTTTCATTTCAAAAATTGATGTCACGATTTACATACGAGATGTATCGGGAAATAATCAATGTTCCGGATGAAAGCTCAAATAAATTTTTATCTCAAACCCCTGAATTTAATTTGATAATAATTTAGCTAAACAACTGTCCAGGAAGAGACGGTGTAGCCAAATTAGCCGAATTGATAATAATATTGCGATAAGATTAAAATAAGATTAAGATAAATATTAAGTTTAGGCTATAAGAAATTACTGATAAGTTTAAGATGAGGCTGATGTAGAAAATTAATAAATATAAAGCTTAAAGCACAGAGTTTAAATAATATTTAATTTAATTTATTTTAAATTTATTATTTGACATCTTACGAAATTTTCTAGGTAAACTATCTATACAGTTACATAAAGATAATGATAGAGATACAGAGGGCTCAACCGAAGGAGTTTTTAGGAGTTGGGTTAATGAAAATCGCTGATTCGGAAAGGTTGTTATATTTCCCATTTAAGAGAATATCCCATAATTGTTATTCTTCTTCAGAACATCTCTGCCAAATTACAGAAGTCAAACTGAAAAAAGGGAAGTAATTACTAATAGTGTATTCAGCCCTGATCATAGAGACTCCGTATGTAGGAATTGCAAATTAATTGCTCAAAATATTCATAAGAAACGGAATGATTAAATTATTGCCTATCATTCTGGGCTTCTCTTAGGTATGTCTATTCAAATTTAGGCTTCTTTTAATTCCGTGTAGGACCAAAAGATCAATTATATTCATTTATCTTTGGTATCCAGAAGATTGTTGATTAATTTTTACGATTTTGCTTGTAATTTTGCTTATTCTTCAGACCATTCTGTATAAATACTTAATTTTCCAACAAATTTTCTTCGAGACTTGGAAAATCTAGTTACGCAGAATTGTTGCCAATTGGATAGAGAACAAATTAATTTTTAAAATGATTTTAATAAATCAACCCCTGAATTTTGGTAGGTGTTTTTGGGGATTTTGTTTGTAATCTTCATTGTTTTTTTGGGACGTTCCGCATAAATATCAAAGTTACCAAAAATTTTCTTCGGAACTTGGAAAATCCAATTACGCATAATTGTTCCCACATGAATAATGAACAAACTAATTTCTCAAAATTTTGAAAAAATAAACCACTGAATTTTAGTGAAGGTTTCCCTCTATAGCATAATTTACTAAATCACCAGCGTGCAAGAAAATGGATAATTTTATGGATAATTTTAAATTTCCAAATTTTATTAAGGATCCGTTTGAAGGATGGCTTAATTGAGACAATGATATAAATAACTTAAGGGGTTATTTAACAATTTATATTTTTAAATTTACTATTAAGTATTTATTATTAAATCTGTACGTAGTGGTAAAGAAATTGGATAAAAAACATTTTATATTAATTGATTTCGATAATTTATCTCGAATTTTGGGAAGCTTCTTAAAAACTTAAAAGCTCAAATAGAGCGGATGTTTAAATCTATTTGAACAAAAATTGTTTAATAAAATCGGAATAAATCTTACCAGCTCATGAAAAGGCTTAAATCTCTAAGAATTTCTACTCATATTCTACCTAAGCTATTTAAGGGGGGCATGTGAACGCCTGAGATTTGACCGTTCTTCAGAGGCTTATTTAAAAGGGAAGGAAATAAATGACTCTTTTTTAAATGCAGTATGTTTATTCATTATATTATATTAAATTAAATACATGAATGAGATTTATTTATTTTTTTTTAAATGGCCGCCGTAGTAACTAATCTCCTGAGACCCTCGCGGCGAAAGGCATCAATCGACGGGATTTTTAGCTTCTGTTATAGCGATCTGAAATCAAAAATTTTGGTTTGAGCGTGTTCATAAAACATGTATCTTCTAGTTGAACCAATAAAAAAACAAAAAAGTCAAAAAATCGTAAATTGGCACGCCTCAGAAAAAAAGTCCGATTTTCACTCTTTTTTTCGATAGTTTTTGGGTCAAAAATGGTAATTTTGGACATTTTTTTGGCATTTTTGAGGTTTAACTAGAAGCTAATACTATAGGGAAGACGTGTGCCAAATTTCGTAAGAATCGGTTGAGAACTTTTTGAGTTATCTTGCCCGCCAATTTAAAAAAAGTAGTTTCAAGTTTTCTTCTTAAATAAGCCTCTGAAAAACGGTCAAAATTCAGGCGGTTACATGTATCGCCCCCCTTAAGGTAACTTTCTAACGAAACCTCAACCAGAAAGCTCTCGAATTACATTCAACTTAAAATATAAAACTTAAGGGGTTATCCAACAGGTTCTATTTTTAAAATGAGATCAAAAATTGATTTTCCTAGTAATTTTTAATCCTCAACGAAAACTAGTTTTTAAAAATTTTTTCTTCCAGAACGAGGAAAATCTATTAACGTAGAATTGTTCCCAAATAAATAGTGGACAAGTTAAAATTCTTAAAATTAAAATACATGCAACCCCCGAATTTTGGTGGAGGTTTCATTGGGAGGAAATTATTAAAAAATAATCCTCAGATGGGTTATAATCGGACAAATTATTAATATCGAAATTACCGGTCCCGAAAGTAAGATTTTTTTTTTTTTAAGAGAATGAAAAAATACGGCACAAAATCGGAAAAATTTCGAAAATCAAAAAAAAAATCCCAATATAATTTGAGAAATTATAATAAAATAAATCGAATAAAAGACAAATTAAATTAATATTGTGGAGAAAAACTCGAAAGGGTGAGAAATTTTGAGAAAAATCAGGAAAATCTTATAAAATTCGTTAAGATTTCCAAGAAAACTTGTGAAGCAGATTAGTATAATTCGGGAAAAGTTAGACAAATTTAAAAAAATTGTAGGTATCAGGATATGTCTCTTAAATCCATTTCCTCCTTATGCAAGAAATCGTGGATCCTTCCGAAATATTTATGCCCAATTTTTCGATTTTAAATACGGTTGTAGCAAAATTTCAGGGATTTAGATTCATTTTTGAAAAATGGTCTTAAAAAATGGACGATGGCTTTGTTAAAAATCGATTCAATCGAAAACAAAGGAAGCCATAAAATTCTGCACACCTTATGGAGATATTCTCCGCACGCCACTGCTCCAAATAAAAATAAAATCCCATAGAAACGTCCAATTTCATTTTAATATTTATTCACAATTAAATAAATCACGAATTCAATATATTTTTTTTTCTTCATTTAATTTCGAATTCTCTTTTTTCTATTTTTAACAAATTTTCTCTATTACAAATTTTTTAAATTCAAAATTTCTATAATTATTATTTCATATATTTTTATATAATAATATTTAATTCTTCATATTTTATTCAAAAAATGCTTCCAGAAAATAATTTTATTTGTGTTTTATTCCATATAAATAAAATTCATATATTTAATTTACAATAATATAATAATTAATTCTACTATATATATGTGTGTGTATATATTTTTTATTATATTTGAAAATTAGTAATAGTTTATTTAATTAAACAAAAAAAAATAAAATTGGTAGGTTTTCAAAAGTTAGTGGTTTTTTTTTTTGACTAAAAACTAATTATGGTACGCATTTTTTTGAGATTTAATTCATCTAATTCCATTTCATCTAATTTTTGTCTGATTTAAATTCATTTTTTTGGCATTCCATGCTTTGGTACAAATCTAATTAAAAAAAAAATATTTATTTTAATGACTAAAAATTAAATTGAATTATTCTTTTATTTAATTCAAATATATATAATAAAATTTCTATTTATCTCTATTTTTATATAATAATTTGTAAATGGTAATTTTGTTTGTTTTGTTTTGTTATACAACTAATTTGATAAATACAAATGTAATCTATTTATTTATAATTAATTTAAAATATTTTATATTTTAATTTAATTTCATATTTTTATAATTTTTTTTTGGTTCCTTTTCTTTTGGGGAAATTATATCATTGGGATTAGTAGTTTTTCTGGTATTTAAATAATGGTAATTATACGAAAAAAAATCGATTATTTAAAAATTAATTAATTATATTTATTTGCAATCAATGTGCAAGAAAAAAACGTGTCCGTCTGGTGCATTTTCATCAATCTAGCAGCTAGAAAATGATTATTTACTAAATCTTACATAATTAAATTTAATTTTAATATGGCCAACACCATATGATTTCTTCATGAGGCTATAGTGACATTTCTATAATGAATTATCTCCTTATATGGTCAAATGTCAAATCTATTAACCCAATTAATTTATTACATGTGCACCGATAAATTAAATTAATTAAAAACTAAATTGTCCCGTCTATAAATAATGTTTTACATAATTAAATTGCATATTTATTGATTGAATTAAAATTAATATAACAAAAAAAAAAAAAAAAACGAAATAATTAACAGAATTAAATAATTTTTATTTCAATATTTTTCCCGTCTTCATGTCGACCAAAATCTTATTTTCCTTATCGCTGGAACTCTCCCGCCCAATCACCGGAAAATTAATTTTCATTTCATCGCCACCCCGTTTCGCCTTCAACTCTAAATTATCGTATCGGGTGAAGTAGGTAACGGCTGTCATTCGGCCGGTATCGGTATTCCGTTCCCAACCATTACCGGTAAAATGTAATTTTGTGTGATCACTTAATCGTGCCTCGGTCGCCACCGAATAATCACAATGATCACAATTGATTAGATTATCGATACCGGACACACACTTATGGTGCTGCATGTGATCGGTAAGCGTATCAACTTTATTTGTACTGAATGGGCAATGGGGGCATTTCTCTTCCCGAACCGATCGTACTGGCAGATCGGTCGATTCGGTTTGTTCGATCGTTAAGCGATCGTTTAGCATCGCTTGTCTGGCTTGTTGGATCTTTTCAATTTGTCGTTGCATTAACTTTTGTGGTTGAGGTGAATTTGGTTGCTGCTGCTGCTGCTGGAATTTATTAGGCACTTTACTGGCAGCTATCAAATCATCCAAATCCATTTGATCGGTTGATTGTTCGGCTGCCGGGGTTAATTTTATTTTTGGATCATCAATTGATGAGATGACCATCCAAATGTTTGAATCAACTTTCAGATGGGGTTGGGGATACTGCTTCGAAATTGGGAATTGATGGATCAATTCGCTGGTACAGAGATTATAGTCACGGCCGTGTATCGGTATGTGAGCCTGTAGATTGATCTCTTCCCGTGTACTGAACGTACAAATGTAACAGCGGTAGGTCATGTAGGGGAGGGTATGCATTGATAGATGGTATTTAACTTCCGCTTCGGTCATATGCCGAGCGGGACAGAACGGACAAAAATGTAATACCATTTGGATTGTGTCTGGTTTCGGTGGATCGGTGGCCGTTAGATCAATCGCTTCGGAATCAGTTGATTTACTGACCGGCCGATCTAATTTCACCGAACAACAACCGCACGGTCCTTTAGCTGATTGATTACAACCGCACTGATACCGTTCCGGTTTCTGAGCCAACAAATTTTTTAATTGATTTTGTTTGCCATCCAAATCGTGGTGCCGAACATGATCCATAAATTTATCGGGATTGTAATCGGCATACGAACATTGACCGCAATGGAATTTATGTTCGATGTTTAAACTACCACAGCTACTCTCTGAATTATCGTTAATTGGTTGCGACTGGTTTACGGTTGTCGTTTCGGTAACCGTTACCGTTACCGCGGCTGTACTCGCTGTACTACCACTGGTGGTTGTAGATGGCGGTGGATCGATGGTGGTCGATGGTCCCGCACTACTAATTGATTCAGTTGGATTATATGCAGTTGAATTTGAAAATAATACTAACGGTTGATAGACGTTAGAAGTGCTGCCCTTTTCGATATGCTCGATTTTGATGTCGCCATTGTGTTTCAAGCGACAGTGCCGCTGTAATCAGATGGGAACATAGGTTAGAAACATTCGATAGGTTTGGAATTTTAGGGAATCTAATTCGATCTGTAAGGAATCCGAACCATTCTCAGGAATACCAAAAACCCTGCAGTTTTACCTCCCTAATTTTGAGTAATCCATTTCTCTTTTGAAGTTCGAGTGCAAGTTCCAAATTCCAAATTTCAGCGATTTCATTCTGTAGCGATAAGAAAATTCGGGAATAGGTAGGGAAATGGAAGGAAAAATCGGGTTAACTTCGTGAACAGTCGATAAGCAGTAAGGAAACTCGCACAAAATCGAAGAAAGATAATAAAAAGTACGAAAAGGTCACGATTATTATCATGAAGCTATTCATAGTCCTTGCTAGCCGTTTCTTGAAAAATTCACCTATCGGCGTGTAAATGTGGATCAATAAAGCTTTAGCTGAGCTTTCGGGATTTTTAAAGCTTTTATTTTGGGAAAATTTGAACTTTTGTGAGAGTACCGATATCTGGATAGAAAATGGATTTTAAAACGTATTAAATTAAGTTCGATACTTAGAGCTTTCCTTAAGCTTTCAATAAGCTTTCGAGATTTTTAAAGCTTTATTTTGGAAATATTTGATAATTCGTTAAGGGATCGAAATCTGGATAGAAAATAGATTTCTAAATGTAAAAAATTAAGTTCGAAACTTAGAGCTTTAATTGAGCTTTTAATAGTTTGGATAAGCTTTCAGTAAAAATTACATATTTAATTTAAATTTAATGAAGCGGATAATATTTCGAATCAAATTAATATAAAATGACATTTTAACTTCAAGCTTTCAGTGAGCTTTTGAGATTTTTGAAGCTTTTTTCGGGGAAAATTTGAAATTTCATGAAGGGATCGTTATCTAGATAGAAAGTAGATTTTAAAACGTAAAAAATAAGGTTCCGAAAATAAAGCTTTCTGGGAGCTTTTAACTTTTTCAGAGCTTTTGTACGAAAAGTTTAGTTTTAATATTTTTGTATTTTTCCTCAACTAATTTATAAACTTCCTGCGTCATTACATTTTTTTATATTCGAAGAAAATTATCGGGAAATTCGGATCGATATTTAAAAGGCTCGTCCTCTACGAATTTTTGAGTTTTCTTAGATAAATTTACACTTTTCCGAAATATTAAATTTTTGTATTTTTACCTAACTGTCAAAGAAACTGTCTGCGTTTTTACATTTTTTCCCTGCCGAAGAAAATATTCGGTATGTACTCTCGGCTGTAATTCTGCCCACCTTCTGGAGATGCTGACAGCACGTCACTGTTTTACGGCTACAATTACGGAAAGAGAAGAGACCTTGGAACATATTTTTAATAAATCGCTGACTTTTGAATTCAGGAGATGAGTTTTCCATAGTTTTTACTCCATGGATAAATTAACAAGTCAAAAAGAGCTGAGAATGGTCGGTTCGGATTTATTTATATTTAAATTTAATCAATAAAATAAAAACAAATAAAATGTTTCCCAAAAATATTCTCTTTTTTAAAAAACAAGACTTTGACAAATGTGTTGTTGGTTACAGCAACAATATAAATCACATTAAGTATGATAATGCATAAATGACACCCAGTCTAGTCAATCAATGTTATAAACGAGCAATATGATACAACTTTTGAACAACTTTTGATCCCTTTCCAGTTCGGTTAGACAATTATATTTTCACCATGATAAAACCAAGCGGTTTGATTATTTTATTTGTAAGAATAAACTAGAAATATTTCCCGAAAATAATTAATTAAAAATAAATTAAAAACTATTAGATAGATAAACCAAAACACCTTTAAATTTGAATATTTTGAATTTTATGAAATAATTTATTGTTTAAATGTAACCACCAGATGAGTTTTCATCGTTTAAATTTGAAATGGATCCAATATTTGATCCCCTTGCAAGGGGACGATGAATTCAAAACTTAATTTTCATGTAACCAAATGTAACCCAGAAATAATAGATTGAAAAACCAAAAAAAACCAATTAAAAAGCGTCGTTTTTAATTTTGAAAAATTAACCATATTTTGAATAATTAAACAATCCCAAGTCAGTATGCGAGATTTTTCAATAAAATTCAATTTTTACCAGAAAAAAATTGTCCAATTTTGAATATAAAATTTTGAATTTAAAAAAATCGGTAAAAATTCGAATTTAAATTGAAAAATGATTAAAAAAATAAAAATCGATAAAAAAATGGTATTTTGTTTTAATGATGGTTTGTTAGTAAAATACCTGGATGACATGCTTCCAGTTTGAAACCTGGTGGCAATGACCACAGCGATAGGGTGCTGGGCCTCGCCAACCATTTACCACCACAGAAGGACCCATAGAACTTGCCTCATCCGTCTCACCGTGCTCAATATTATTTGTTGATGTTGATGATCCACCAATTGGGGTTGGAACGATCGGTACCGATACCGATCGTGAACCAGAACCAGCTGCACCTCCGGCTGCCTCATAATAATTGGTTGGCGTTCCGCTAAAATGTCCCAAATCACCCTTAACATTACCGATAGGATTTGATGTGACTGTTGCCGTTTGATGGGCTTTCGATATTGGGATGGAGGGAGCGGGAACGGGTAGCGATTGTGGTGGGATACAATTTTTTAGATTTGATGATATTTTTATGCCCATCGCTGATAGTAAATCGTTCATATACAAGTTCGTATCGATGGTAGCAGCCGCTTGTGATAGATTCATTATCGGTTGGATCGGTGGCGTTACATCTGACGCGGATTGGACTTGTTTTTTCTCATCAAATGAACGGCCAGCGTCGTGGTAGTGAGTTTTTACATGAGTCAGTACGACGTCACGGTTGGAATGCCTACAATACAAAACAGGGAATAGCAATGATATATCAACGGCCTTAAAATAAATCGTGATATAGGAGTTTGGAAAGAGGACCTACCCGAATTTAGTTGGAATTATCTCAAAGGAGAGGACAAAAGACCTGCTTAATCTAATCAGATAGCTCACGAAGCACATAATTGGAGATTATGGACTGAATAAGCACATGTGCAGACTAGGTGGGTCTCAAGGCTCTCTAGAATGTAGAATTATTTTTAAGATGGATAGTAATTTATTATTATAGAAATATGCAATTTTGCAATGAGACCTGTGACATTATATGGTATAGACATGCTAATCTTGGTATATCAACCCACCACTTGGAGTGTATGGCCGGGTAAGCTATTCACAGGCCCTAGAACCGATCTAGGAACTCATTCTACGTTGGAAAGTTCTATGTTGGACGACTAATTTTATTAATTTTCAATCAAATTTATTTGATTTATATAAAATCTGTAACTTTTTTACAAAAGCTCTGCAAAAGCTTTAAATGTCCATAGAAAGCTTTAGGTTAGGTTAGGTTAGGTTACAGCAGGCTGCGCGCAGTGTTACCACTACGCTTCCGCGTGAGGCCAAAAAAGTCCATTGCGATACCTGCGAACACGGTTATAACCGTAGGTTTAACCTCGGAACTTACTGATCAGCAAACCAACCAGA
>JANTOP010010373.1:0-15455 GCA_027564815.1 Symmerus nobilis
TATCAAATCCAAACCGAATGTCATCCGTGATTTGAAGTAAAGCTGATGCAGTACTATATCCCGTGCGAAACCCAGATAATTACTACTGTCTGTCCCAATATTGGTGGATTTGTCTAAATTTTCCAAATTTATCTTATTCTTTTCTACCTTATCCCGATTTTTATCGACTATCTAAGGCTTTCAAATAATTACAAGTACTATTCCTAAATTTAAACAGCTTTCTCCGAGGTTTTCTGGACCTTAAAACTTTAAGGACTTACTTTCAATCGTATATTATGCAAGGCAGGTTGGCAAAGGGCGGGAAACTATTAAATTCATTTGACTGAAGACTATAGATGCAAAAATTCCATTTTATTTTAGCAAAGGTTTTACAAAGGCAATGGATAGAGTTGCCTGAGCGTAGAGTTAAGCCTGCATAGGTGATCGTAATTAAAATTTCAATATGCTGAAATATAAAGTAATTTCCCGAGAGGGGGCGGTATTTTAGTTCCTTCATCCGTTTACAATTTGATTTTTGGGAACGAATTTGGTATAGAAATGGTAAAATGCATAATATAATGTAATTTAATCTAGATCAATATGATTATCCCCTATTGGATACGTTCCACAATTCCAGATAACATCCGGAAATTGAAGTTCTTTACAGGAAGTCAGAAAAATTGTATACATTTTTTTAATAAAAACTCGTCATAAATAAGTTAGAATTATTTTCCCATCGTTAGATTAGAAAATTTAGAAAAAAATGTCCTTAGAAATTCTTACGAAAATTTCAATCAAAAATTGATGAATTTTATTGAATTTTGTACCAGTCGAATTTTAGACATATAAGTTGGTAGGTGACCCCTTAATCTTAAAGTATTTATAAATCACATAGGTCCTCCCCTATTTGAATTCATATCGAAAATTCGTAAAATTAAATTTTCCGAAAAATTTTAACAATTTCCCTGAAAACAACCGATTTTGCTGCTGTTTCATTTCAACACCCTGTAAAATCAGTGGCTGGTTTTTTAAAAATAGTTTGTTCTACAATATCCTCACTGATTCCATAAATTTAATTTCCCATAATCACATTTTCCGATCCCTCAATAAAATTCTGTGAAATTGGGAATTTCACAAGCGACAAACCTGATATTAACCAACCAGAAACTATCATCGTTATACGAACGATTTTTTAGCCATTTATTGGGTGATTAGGTTTACAAGTCATAATATTGAGCGTGCAGTAGCTCATCCTGAACTATATGGACTCAATGTCGAGGATATCTGGTATACGGTTCCTCACAAAATGTCCAACCGTAGCAAGGGAAAGGTCATTTGCACCAATTAATTATAATTGATGATATTCAATTGAAGTTAATTCCAGAGAATGATTGGGGTAAGGTCATGGTATTAGGCCCTGCAGTCTTCAATATAATTATTTTTCGAGTTATAAGATCGATTCTGAGGAATCCTTGGTAAATTAAATAAATAAAAAGATCGTTATTATTTAATGGGTTTTTAATTTATTTTCTTTCCAAACTAAATTTACGTGGTTTTGTTTCAAATACTTTCGGTTGAAGTGTTTTTTTTTTTTTTAAATTTCGTGGTCGTTAAAACCTTAAATAGTCGTGTAAATTGAGTTTTTTTTCTATTCTTTTTATGAACAATTTGTCTATAATATATAAACAAATATAAATTCAACTAAAAAAAAATAAAAATTGATTAAAGAATTAACAGGCGGAAACAAAATATATAAATTCTCTTCCTCGTTCCCTCTCCACAAACAAATTTGGTCTATTGAAATTGATTTACTTTTTTTTTCCTTACATCGAAGTTTTCACTTTACTCTTCATTGACGCTTAAATTTAAATTAACTTTTTTTCTTTTCCAAAATAAATTAAAAAAAAAAAAATAATTATGTACCGCAAGGAATTTACATTAATTTCTTCAATTCATCGTACAATACGAGTACGAAAGCGCCGCCAGTACCACGCAATATGTTGGAGAATGCACCCTTAAAGAAGGCCGCTCCACCTTCTGTTTTACCAATTGTTGCCCAACAGTGTAACGTATTTTTGTATACAATTTCCGTTGCTTTACGGCCAGACTGCATCATCATACGACGACGAACCGTATCGAATGGATATGATACAATGCCGGCTACTGTTGTTACAACTTGAGCGATGGCCCATGAAATGTAGATTGGTGTGTTCTTTGGATCTGGTAACATACCGCGAGCGGTATCATAGAAACCAAAGTATGCAGCACGATAGATAATGATACCTGAAAATGAAATTCAAATTTATTTTGGGGGATGGGTTCAATTTAATTTTTTTCCATTTCTTTTTACCTTGTACTGATACACCGAAACCACGATAAAGACCAACGATACCGTCCGATTTGAAGATCTTTGCTAGACAATTACCAAGGCCCGAGAATTCACGTTCGGCACCACTTTTACCGATATCCGCTGCCAAACTACAGGTTAAAAACGGAAGATATATTTTAATAATCAGGAAATTTAATCAGGGGAGATGATTTTTGTATGAAAATATTCCTTGAAATGATCTTAAATATTAAATAAGATAATTTTATGAAATAAAACATTAAATATTGGTTGGTAATATCTTCAATAGAAAATTCATATTGCATGGTGTCTGGACGCAGTGTTAATTGAGAAATAACAAAAAAGCGTAATTATCCACGCGAATGTTATCTCGAATTGTGGTTGTTAACCTACCGGGTACGGGCGAAATCAAGTGGGTATACGAAACATAATGATGTTGCACCAGCAGCACCACCCGAAGCTAAATTACCAGCAAAGTAACGCCAGAATTGTGTATGTTTATCAACTCCACCCAAGAAAACCTTTAAATAGATTTTTAATTCGAATTTAATTTAATTTAATTAATAAAATAAATTGATTTCAAACTCACCTGCTTGTACTTATCCTTGAAAGCGAAATTTAACGCTTGGGTTGGGAAATATCGGATAACGTTAGCTAAATTACCACGCCAGAATGCAGCGAATCCTTGTTCCCTTGGGATACGGACGAAACAATCAATCATGCCTGAGAATTCATTCAAAAATAATTAGAAATTAAATATTGTCATTTTCCCCCTCATCCCCAATTTTACCCTTGTATCGTTGGTCGGCCGTAATTTGTTTCGAAATGTGTTGGACTTGCAACAGCAATTTTACACGTTCAATTGGGGCTACGGCGGTTTTGGATACGGCTGCGGATATGCCACCAGCGGCAAAATCCTTAAGGAAACCAAACGGATCAACGGCGGCCGGCATTTTTCTGTTGCAATAGAATAAAACTGATTAATTTTGGGTTGGATCAGAGGTGTTGGGTAGTTAGCCCAAGCGAGTTATAATAATTAGGCGAAAAAGCGTTCTATAGCCCCCTTAATAGGGGCTGTGGTACAAATTTCCGCTAAAGAAGATCATAATCGTCTTTTTGTAATGTTGAAGCGAAGCGTTTGGATTTCTTGTTGACAACATGGGGCCCGATTCCAAATGTAGCAGTTCCAGGAAGGCATAACCTACTAGGTTTGTAACTTCAGAATTACCGTTTGCACATAGATGGCGTTACGTGCAAAAAGAGCCATTTTCGAAAAAATGTCACATAAGAAAGGCCGTGTGCGGGAAGTTATGCTTTACCACTTCAATTCCAAGAAATCTACTGCCAAATCGCATAGAATGCTTGTGGAAACCTACGCCGACAATGCCCCATCGGAAGGGACTTGCCGATATTGGTTCAATCAGGTTCAGCGAAGGTAATATCGACTTGAGCGACCAGAAACGGGAAAATTGGCCAACAAAGTTTGAAAACACCGAATTGCAAGAAATGCTCACCGTGCAACTGGGCGTTTCTCGCCCGGCCATTTCCAGCGCCTGCATGCCATGGTAAAGATTCAGAAGATCGGGAAATGGGTGCCTCATGAATTGGACGGAAGGCGGCAGGAACGACGTCGTAATGATGCCCGCACGAAACAAAGGAAAGCGTTTTTTGCATCGAATTGTTACTGGCGACGAAAAGCTGATATTTTCAAAAATCCCAAACGCATGAAATCGTGGGTTGAACCCGGTTCAGCGACATCCTGCCGGACCGGATCGCTTCAAAAAAAAAAAAACAATGGATCAGAAGGGTATCGGCTACTACGGGCTACTAAAAACCGGGATAAACTGTCAATGCTCAACGCTACCATCAACAATTGGTCAAACTGAACCGAGCTCTGCACGACAAAAGGCCCGATTACCAGGAAAGACATGAGCGGCTAATTTTTTTCGTTCGCAACTACTTGGAGGCACTCAACTGGAAGGTCTTATCCTACCCGCCGAATGGCCAAATGTTCAAATTTGCAAACGTATTCAAATAGGGGAAAACCTGGATAACCTATTAATACGTTTACTTCGGGGAGTCCCTTCCCAATTTATGTGTTAAAAATCCTTTTGTAATCAAATGATGGAAAATCAATTTTGGAAGACTTTTTATTCCGAAATTTTTTTTGAAAAAATCATCCAATTCGAAATTTATTTTATTTTGGGCAAAAAAATCGAAGAAGCAAAGTTTCGATTTTAAAGAATTTTTCTCACACTGTTTTTGGAAATATATGTAGACAATTAAACCCTACGACTAGTGGGGAAATTGTAGAACAAACTTCTGTAGGAAACTCATCCGCCTGATTTTAGAGAGGGGGGGGGGGGCTTCGGTAAAAGTTTTGTTGAATGGCAAAGAAGGAGTACCAAATCAATGAAAATAAGTGATAATTAACTGAAACTGCAATAACATTCGTCATATCAATAAGGCAAAACTTCTTTATGAAGGATGGATACCAGCAAATTTAGTGTGTTCCGAAGGAGGGCCCCAGACTAGATCAGGTTCCCACGTAAGTTGAAATTAATTTGTATTAATATTAATAAATTTATTCTATTTAACTGAAATTATAGTTATTTGTAATTCAGACGATAATAATTTTTATTTTAAATGTGTGCCATACTTTCGAGCAGCCATATCTCCTCAAACTAATTGACCAAATTCATTCCCTACATCCTCTAAATTAAAGTAAATCTTATTTTCCGGTAATATTTTTCCATAAAGAAATTACCCAGTTAAAATTTGTAACATTTTCGGGTAAATTTCTTCGTAAAGCATCTTTACATAAATTTCTAGTGATCAATTTCCCGGAGACCATCCCTTTTCTTGTAGAAAAAGAAAGAATATAAGGAATTGTAATTCAAAATTAACAAAGTTTATGAATTGAAAAGATTACGGTTGGCCTATAGTGAAGGTAGGAAAACTATTTTCTACTCATAATTGCTTTTATAACCGTTTTCACAGTTAACGTTTGGAAAATTCGGTTATTTATGAAAATTCATCAACAATATTTCACGAAATTTATATAATATAATTTTAGCATTATAGATTTGTTAATATATTTAACCAGTAGCGTGCAGTCTAATGCGCAGAACGCGCAGAGCCCACCTTTTCAAATCACTCGGGATAACTCTTAAAATTTGTATATAGTTGGATCATTCAGATCATCCTTTAAATGATTCCACTGCAAAATTTGTGATTAATAATAAATAAATTTGCAGTATAGTCTGCCTTTCCTCATATCAGACCTCATATCCTAAAAATTACAAATTTTCCCCTATTTTGAATGGATTTTTCCCGACATTTTCATGAAATTTTTCCAACTTGTTCTAACATTTCCCGCATCTTACCGAAGTTTATCCGAATTTTACCCAACTTTCCATTATATCGACTTCGTTTTATTTTTTATACATTTTCTTAACTTTTCTGCCCTGTTTCTCCAGAAAGTTTCACGCGTTTTCGGACTTTTCCAACTTCATCGATTTTCTCCCAACTTATTCCGATTTTCTAACCTTATCCTAGAACTGGTTGATTTATCCCGAGTTTAGCAGATTTTTCCTTATCTTTTCTGAATTTTATCTCGGGTTCTCGTGACTTTTCCCGGCTTTTTTAACTTCTTAAAATTTAGCAATCTATTCTTCCTAAATATTTCCCTTATTTAATTGAATTCTCTGAGTATCGTCCAATTAATTCCTCATCATGTTTTTGTCCTGTTCAACATGTACTTGGCGGATTCGTTTGAATATTCCCAAGATTTTATAAACTTTATCTATATACTTTTCTGACTTACCCCGATTTTTCACGAGTTTCAAGTATTTCACGACAAAATATTACACGTATTTTTATACATTTATCCACCCTGCCCAAGGTTGTTTGGACTTCAAGATTTTAAGGACTAGGAGGATAAGGAGGATAGGGGTGGTTCGAAACGTGCAGGAAACTATACAATTCATTTGACTGAAGACTATAAAAGCACTTGCTAGTCACATCAATCCTAGACAGAATTTTGGAAATCAACTAGCATTCAGATTCCATTTTTCACAGGGCACCTTTTATTGATCCCCCTAAAATCAGGGGATGAATTTTATGGAAAAGTTTGTTCCACAATTTCTTCATTTTGACTCTTGGTTTATTTCCACATAACAAGATTTTCCGGTTCCCAAAGAAAATTTTCCCGGAAATATAAGTTTTCCACAATATTGTTAGAAAAAATATATAAAAATTTTATTTGGTAAAAAAAGAAGAAATTCAAGACGATTAATTTTTTGAAAAAATTTATTGAATAAATACCCTTTGTAAATGACTTGGAAATATTTTCTCATCGTTAGACTAAAACATTTTTGAAAAAAAAAAAATAAAAGAAGATGAAAATTCCGCTTAAAAATCGATCAATTTTATTGAATTTTGTACAGATCGAATTTTTTGGGGATTTTAAACGTATAAGTTAGTAGGCGACCTCCCGATCTTAAGGTATTGATCACATAAGTCATCCATTATTTCAATTCATATAGGAAATTCTTAATGTCAAATTATCCGGAAAATTATTAAAATTTCCCTGTTAACAACCGATTTTGCTGCTTGGCTTGTTTTTATATATATATATATATATATGTTTCACCTCTTAAAATAAGACGTTAGCTTTTTTAAAAACGTAGTTTTTACAATTTCTTCAATGAATCCTTAATTTTAATTGCCTATCATCACATTTTCAATTCCCTTATGAAATTCCATGGAAATTTGAATTTTATATGTCCAATTAATACATTAGTTTTTCCTGTGTCAGATTAGGATGACTATTTTCTTAGTTTAATCTGGGTCGGAATTTCTTAAACGACAACCCAATTTTCAGACAACAACTAAACAGATAGATACCAAAATTCAATTAAACTCATAAAGATGCTAAAATTTTGTTAAGGTTATACCTCATAGAGATATTGACTGCACGCCGCTGTATATAACCCACGGATTTACCCATCCTGGGCTTTCCTGTTTTAGAGAATACATTTATATATTTGATGGAAATGTAAATTTATACTTTTGGAATACCTAGTACATCACCTAGTTATATTTACCCCTTATTCATAAGTAAATATTTATTTTAAACGAGTTGGGGGCTTATCAAAAGAGTAATATCATTTAATAATATTCATCCTCTCTATACACATGAGCAATAGATGTTGTTTTCATTGGATATGGTATATTTGGACATTTTTATTATTTTAATCATAAAATTATAATAATTTTTTTTTGCAAGAAATTTTTTTAATATTCAATAATCGAACTCTGTTATTTTTACCACGTACAAAAATGTGTGGTACCCGTATATAAAAAATTTTCGTCCAATTTCTGCTATTATCAGCAAAATAGGTTATTTTGTCATTTAGCTTTTTTAAAAATTTATTATCAATATTCCAAGTTGCAATCGAGACATGGATACTGGTAGTGGGGTGATTCGCTTGAAAAGTGTATATGTATTTCTATCATTTAGATTTAGTATCTTATTGTATTTACAATATTTCTCAATATTATTTTTAGTAGTCGGTAGTCTAGTATCAGTTTCGTTTCAATGATTTACTGAATCTTCGGGTAATGTTTAACTGGTTTTTTTCTATAAAGAAAAAAATTCAACATTCAGACTAATTTAATATGGATATCGTCTATTAAATGCAGTTAATTAATTAATTAAAAATTTATGTTACTTGTTACATATTTATAAATGAAAATGTATTTTTAATATTCATCTGTCGTAACTGCTGTTTTCGTTGAAAAACAATTTACTTGAATTTCGTACGTGTTTATTTAACATTAATTAATTTAATTAAAATTATTGCCAAAGTTCAAATTAAAAAGGTCAATTTTATTATGAGACTACTCGGTGGTTATCATTTTGATGACGCATTGGAAAGTGTACTCTCGTATCACAAAATTTATTTATTGAATACTTTGAAGTAAACAGAGGTAATTACTTTTAACTGGTATATAAGATGATTATATTAAATGCTATTACTACCACGTGGATATTTAAATCGATATGTATATATATATATATATATAGTTTTAATTGTTTAGTTAATTAATAAGTATAATGACTGTTAAATGAAATTGTGTTGCATGTTGTATTTAGTTGCATTGCTACAAGGCTATAGAATTTAAATGAAAAGTAAAAGGCTTTCCTTGAATGACGTAAGTGCAGCGAAATTAACAGTAGATTAATCGTAGATATACGGATTATAATTAGTAGAAATTGTTGTAAAATAAAAAATAAAAATAAAATGAAAGATAACGATACCAACAAAATTTTAATGGCAGTAGTGCCTGACTATGTCATATTAATTTCGTTTAGCTTCTGATGATTACTTACCATCGAATATTATACCCCCGTATCACATTAATGATATTATTACTTGACACCCTTGGTAGTATCTTCTTGATCGAACGAAATTGAAAGTCTCTGTTTTAATTAGCGTAAACGCCATTTCATCTTGATTGTTGGTTTATTTGATGGTTTACAAAACCGAATATGTTCAATAATCTGAATGAAAATTAAGGAATTAAACATTACTTTTATCAATTAATAATTTTTATAATTGTGAGCTTAAATATGTTGTGTCAAATTTCATCGCATTTCATCCTTTCGCTCGCCTCAGAGCCGCGATATTATATTCACGGGCCGAAGCCCGATTTGAGTCACCGGGCCTTTAATAAGTCATTCATTTCTAATCAATTTATTTGATATAAATGAAATCCGAAACTTTTGTACAGAAGCTCTGAATAAATTTGAAAATTTGCAGAGAAGCTTTAAGTTTTGAATCAAATTTTATACATTTTGAAATCTAATTTCATCCGTATAATTAAATTTTAATCTCAAAAGTCTGAAATTTTACTGAAAAAGCTTCACAAAACTTTTAATTGTCAACCAAAGCTTAAAGTTTGGAATGTAGTTTTATTCGTATTGAAACCTAATTTCCATCCAAATAATTTAACTAGAACAAAACTTTAATTGGTATGGCAATAGCTCGGCACTAAAAAGCTCAGTAAATGCTTAAAGTTTTGAAAAAAAACTTGACATTTTAATCCGAATAATTAAATTTGAATCAAATCTGAAATTTCCTACAAAAGCTCCAAAAAAGCTTAAAAGCTCAAGGAATGCTTTCGGTTTGGAACATAATTTTATCCGTATGTATTCAAAGCATTAAGTTATGAAAAAAATTTTATATGTTTTGAAACCAAATTTTAGTCCGAATAATTATATTTTAATCAAATCTGAAACCTTCCTACAAAAGCTCTACGAAAATGCCCAAAGAAAGCTGCAACTTTGGTATGTAATTTTAATCGTTTTGAAATCTAACTAAATGATTTAACTGCAACGGAACTCAAAATGTTACAATAAATGCTCCGCATAAACATATAAGCTCAGCGAAAACTTTAAGTTTTGAATAAAATTTTATAAATTTTGAATTCTAATTTTTATTCAAATAATTAAATGTAAAATCTTAATGAAAATTTTAAGTTTGGGATACAATTTATGGTGCCTTTTTTTTGGAAAATTTCGAGAATTTTCACTACGTGGCATTAAATACATTATAGCAAACGCATTGAACTTCCGATCTCACAAAATGCTTCGTAAATACAGTGGCGTGCGATCAATATCTCCATAAGGTGTGCAGAATTCTATTACCCAGTAACATAATGTTACAGACTTTATCATATGCGTTTATTTCACAAAAAAAATGTAAAAACGCAGAAAGTTGCTTTGACAGTTTGCTAAAAATACAAAAATTAACTATTTCGGAAAAGTTGAAATTTATCAAGAAATTGTTAGGTCGACATTTGATATGGATTTCCCGAATATTTTCTCCGCATCCAAAAGGAAAAATGTAATGATGCAAAAAGTTTATAAATTAGTTGAAGAAAAATACAAATATATCTAAAATGAAATTTTTGGTCAAAAGCTCTGCAAAAACTTAAAAGCTACCAAAAAGCTTGATTTTCAAAACCTTTTTGATTACGTTTTATAATCTGTTTTCTATCCAGATAACGACCCTTTAACAAAAATTTCAATTTTCCCAAAAATAAAACCTTAAAAATCTGAAAGCTCACTGAAAGCTTAAAATTAAAATATCTTTTTATATAATTTGAAATCGAATTTCTATCGTATTCATTAAATTTAAATGAAATATGGAATTTTCGGAGAGAGCTTATCCAAATTATTAAAAACGTAACGAAAGCTTTAAGTTTCGAACTTAATTTTTAACGTTTAAAAATCTATTCTGTAACAATATAATGCATGTAATGACCATGTAATAACCATTAATGAAAGTTCAACTTTTACCAAAATAAAGCTTTAAAAATCTGGAAAGCTCATTGAAAGCTAAAATTAAAATGTCATTTTATATAATTTGGGATCTAATTTTTATTTGATTCATTAAAATAAAAAAAATGAAATTTTCCCTAAAAGCTTTCTCAAGCAATTGTAAGCTCAACGAAAGCTTTAAGTTTCGAACTAATCTATTTACCTTGTTAAAACCTATTTTCTATCTAGATAACGGACCATTAACGAAAATACTAACTTTCCCAAAATGAAGTTTCAATATTCTCGAAAGTTCTTTAAAAGCACATGTCAGTTCAGGTCGACAGCTGAAATTTTCAAGAAAGGACAGACAACAAATATGACAGGACAGACATTTCGTGAACCATATGCCAGATTTCGACTTTATTTGTAGCACCTATCCCTTCAACTCATAATTCAATCTGAAGTTGATAAATAAATTAGTAAAATGGTTCAAAGTTATTACATAAAATAATTTGAGTTAGCAAATTTTCAGCAATAAAAATTGGTTATGAATCGATTTTATGTCAGGGGTGCTCTGCGCATTCTACGAATTAGATTGCACGCCACTGCGTAAATATTAGGTGTGTGAATAAGTTCTCAATATCGCATTAATTTGTCCCCGAACAACCAAAAGAAAAGTTTGGATTAATAAATATCATAATTCGGGCACCTAGAATTTGCGGGCTCTAGGGCCGGGTCTAAACTGTTATATGGAAGACGCGGCCCTGTTACGAGTCTCTATAAGTGAGGTCTACTATCCGCAAGGAACTTCTAGTATTATGATTGCCCACAAAAATTTTTATAATATTTCTTAAGACGCTTGCGCTCTGAAAATCGACTTCGTAGTAAATTTGTGCTATATAATGTTCACACATGTATATTTTTAGTGCAGAAATATAAATACTAAACATACTTGTATGATGCAACGTTTTGTATCCTAAACAATTCTATATCAATTGTAATTTCTTCCTTCCACAAGATATCCCAACCGTAATAATTACAAAACCAGGACTATTATCTATATACTTAATTTCGAGGACAAATGATAAAGATACCGGCTATATTGTTTTAATATAGATAATACCTAGAAGTAGATGTACTAGTAATGCGTATGCGAAAAGTTAGGCCGAGGATGGTAATTTTGAATCGAAATGGGAATTAATTTTAAAGAATTTTTTCAATTATTTCTCTTTCAACCAAGTGTACGATTAAATTACTTACTATTAATTGTATAATATAAACATTTAGTTAAAATGGATGAAAAAACAATTACTAATTATTTGTTATGTTCATGGAATGGGATAATTCAAGTTCAAGTTAATAAAATACAATTTCAATGCCGCTCAAATCAGATTAATCAGACTGAATTACAAAACTTCTCAGCTTTATCTAATAAAGTTTATTTCCAGATATATTTAGGCTAAGGTTGTATTTTTACATACGTATTTGCTTGTAGTGTTATTACATAACTTAATCTTAAAATTGGATGGCGCATAGCAATTTAATCAAACATCAATGTTGTGTACCGCTGAAGCAGACGATAGGCTGTTATCGCAAATTATATTTGCACAGTAAATTATATGGTTATAAATTTGTTACAGAAAAAAAATATAATGTCTGCGATTCGACAAACAGTTATCGTTTAATAATTTAATTTTTTAAATATTTTAAGGAAATTTATACATATTCGTTAATTCAAATATAATATTACCTATTTTCTAATTTACTATTCACATATTACTTAAGGCTAACAAATGAATTCGTAGAAATAACGAAACAATTGTAATAAATACAAAATAAACGAATATTAAATTTTGCTTTTTAAAAACATTCCTATATTCATAATGGAAAAATGTTATCGCTGGCGTTAAAAATGTTCAAACAAATTAATCATTTCAAATGCAAACATAAAGTTAATTTCTATATCAAAGGTCAGTCAGTGAGTTCGATAACCAATTATAGCGAAAACGAGATTATAATTTTGCAATACCCAATATAAGGCATGCCGACATCAAATTTCTTGAGTTGTTGTGCAAAGTAATAAAAATAAAGTAAAATATTTCTATAGTATATTAAATCCCCTTTTACAAATTATAAAATTCGAAAGAAGGATTAGTTGTAAATATGAATGCAAATTTTCAATTATAATGTTTAATTTCCGGCCAATTTTTAATTTGAAAATTTTAATCAAATTTTATGGTTTAAAATACTAGCATCCTTTAGTAATAGATTATGAAATAACTTTCTGCAAATAGATATGTCAGGGCTGCGATAAAACATCTTCTTCTCCATCTATTAACGAACGACAGCTTCGCACCATTGATTAATTAAATAAAAAAAGAAAGAAGTGTTCGACTCAATGAAATGTGAATATAAAATATCTGAATAAATAAAGTTCTTTTTTATCCGATAATCCGATTCAAATTACAGTACAAGAAAATATTTATACAAAAACCACAAATAAAATATTGATACTCGTAGTTATTGGTATATTGAAATGATTCCTTGTTGATGAATATCAAATTTCGAAATAAAACCGATCAAATGCAAATACCCTTGTGTACACTTAAAAAAATTTATTGAGTCCATTTCATCCATCATAAATCTAAATCTGAAAAATAAATTAGATACCTCAGATAGACTAATATTTGTTTACATTTATCTTTGACATAGAGAGATTTATCTTAAAGAGAGTGACGGATTAGAAAATCTGTAGATTAGAAAGTCTGGAAAAATTCATGAAAGTGACAAATAATAATTGTTAAATAACGGAAATGTTGTCAACTCGAAAATCAGGAGATGTTATAAAAATTGGTAGGCTCCAAGAAAATTGGGAAATTTCATGATAATCGAAAAAATTCATGGAAATATGAAAATGTAATAAAATTTTATTTTATTAATATTCTAAATTTCTAGAAATTTTCAAAAAAATGTTCGATTGTGTTAAATTTTTTTAATGATTTTTTGAATTTTCCCAATTTTTATAAAATTTTCGGATTATTTTAAAATATTTATAATTTAGTCAAATTTTCATGTCATTCAAGTCATTTCAAATTTTATATTTAATTTTCTGATTTCCATGAAATTTAACTAGTTTTAAGTGGTTACCCATTTTTCATTAAATTATCGGATTTTGATGAAGGAGATTCCTTAGTTATAAAATTTTCCGATATTGTTGAATTATCAGATCTTATGAAAATGTTCATATTTAAAACCTTCAAAATTGTCTTATTTTCAAGAAATTTTCCGATTTTTTTTGATATTTTGAATTTTCAATTGGCCTAAAATTAACTTTGGATTGTTGTATCATCTATTCCTCGGTTGAATAACAAAAGGTCACAAATTTAGTATAACTTTCATATAGGAATAAAGTTTTTAAAAAATATCAGAAATTTGACCCCTGAAATCTAATTTCGAGATTTATAACAAAGCCTCCCTATAAGCCTATTTAATAATGTCCTGATTTTATAGGCTCAATATTATTGCCATTTCTCACCAACCGTAATCAAGGCTAGGAGTATATTCTTTTGGCAGACGTTCGAATTCAACATAGAAATATATACCAAATACTATACTCAGTGCTGATATACAATATATCCAGGCAGGTAGTTAGAATCAAGATACTGACTGTATCCATATTTCTAGCTCTATTACAGTGAAATTGATATTGGTGGTGTTACGTAATGTAGTGGCCTTAAAAATTAAAAACAAACAAACAGAGAGGATTATTAAAATTGAAGTAGAAGTCAATACGGACAATAAATAAAAATAAAACGTTTCTTTTTAGAGTAGTTTGCACTACAGTAGTGCCCAGCCTAATATCGAAGGCAAACCAGCAACATTTTGTATTGAAGTCATATCATGAAAATAGATGAAAGACAGAACTGTATGATTTCTATTGTAATTATTGGAATTCCTTAGAGAGTTCAGTATCTCCTTTGGAAATGTTAGCGTCCAGCCAAAATGCAACGACCAACCATTAATTTATAAGTACTAAGTATCATGGTAAAATGGAAGTAAATTTATAGATTGGCAGGGCGGTCCACCACTTCGGTGATCACTAACATATAATAAACCGAAGTCCTGTAATTAATTGAAAAGGGGTTTAAAAGAATTAAATTCGTAGCAGTCGGATAGTGATAATTGAAAAAAATTGAAACAGAAAATGAAGTGCATAAGAGCAGAGGAAGTTCTAATGACCGATTTCGATATTTTGAACGGAAAAATAAGACGGAGACTGAAACAAGGGACCACCGAATCTTGTACTGGTGGACCGCAGGTCGGGCAGCAAAGAGTCGAATTTATATTATTAAGTTTTAAAATATATTAAATGAAATATAAACAGAAAACATTAATTTAATTCAATTATATTTATTATACCGTTTTGTTTCCTCAACTAATTCAGAAGGTTAGAGATAACAAACGCAAAGCAGTTGTGCTCTGACCCAATGTTCCCTCTAAGCTGCGCGAGAACTTATTTACATAAAAATTATTTAGCGCGCATAAAATAAGCAACTTGCAATCTCGTTATTTATTAAATCTGAATTTGAGCACATAAATCCATAGATTTGAAATTTGCACATAAATAAAATTATACCGTTACCGATAAACGATATCCGATAACCGTGTCCGTAGCAATTGAATTGTTATGAATATCAGCGCTGTTAACAGTCCAATGAAGAAATATATGTGATCGTGACAGGGAAAAGGGCCCTTATCTTCACCAACCACTTTTTTCAGGAGAGGCAAAAATGTAAGTTT
>JANTOP010010384.1:0-15454 GCA_027564815.1 Symmerus nobilis
GTTTTATAAAATATCTTTATTTTATATTATTAGACAATAGATAAATTTGGGTTTCTCAATAGATATTTGAATCCCTGCATGAAATATTGGACGAAGATGACACTTTAAGAAGCCAACAACAAATAGCAGAAATGTTAAATGTTGATCAAGCAACAATTTCTAGATGTTTGCATGCTATGAGAAAGATTCAAAAGTCAGGAAAATGGGTGACACACGAATTGAGTGAAAGGCAGCAAAAAAACCGAAAAAACACCAGTGAAATTTTGCTTCAACGGAACGAACGAAAGTCTTTTTGCACCGCATTGTTACTGGTGATGAAAAATGGATTTATTTTGATAATCCAAAACGTAAAAGAGCTTGGGTTGATCCAAGTAAACCATTAACTTCGCAAGTCGAATCAATTCGAAAAGAGTCATAATTTAGTGAAAAATAGTCCTATCGATGAATTTAAAACGCTGCTGTGTTCGTATTTCAAATAAGCTCAACTCTACATACAATACTATTTAAAATTTTCAACCCCGTATCCCCCCCTACTCGCCGCGAGGGCGATGTGGCCGTTTAACGAATTAAATTATACATTGTAGGCTCCCATTGATCCTATAAAAATTATCATTTTATCTCGAACCGTTCAAAAGTTAAATGGGGTTATGTTGGTTCGAAACATCCTGTGTGCTCAATGGATTCTTTTCAAAATTAGTTAATTTCCTATTAATTTAGAATTAAGTAAGTTTTGAATCTAATATTCGGCACCTAACACATAATAAAGTTAATTTTTCTCCAATATTCAATTCAATATTACGTTGAGAAGCGAGAGTATAAAAATTATATCTCAAAAACCACCCAGTCTGTCAGTAAATTAGTAGATTTAATATTAGAGCTTTGGAAAAAACATTTTTTTTTTGGGATATCTCCATCGGAGGTGGTGAAAAATACCGATTTTTTTATTAAGAATTTTTTATATGCATACATTTTTTTAATAATACATATTCCCAAAATTATCCGTTGAATACCGTTCATTTGTTATGTAAAATCACGAACAAATGCGGATGCTAGGCAACAATGATATCCCTCGCAAAATTTTTCGGGTGAAATGAATATTTTCAGTTCCCCTTTGTAAATAAAATTAGCTCATTTTTACACATTTTCTGATTTCTTCGCAATTTAAGAGTTTCATAAAATGTTCTTGTTTTTATAAAGTTCTCATATAAAATATACAGTTCTCCCCCGATATTCGCCGGTTTAAAATTCGCGGATTTGATTACTTATGCTTATAAAATGACATTTACACATGAATGAAATATACTTCAGATCAATAGTCTTGAACAATTTAAAAAATTCATGCAGTTCTACCTGTTAAAGACAAGTTGAGGAAATTACTGATTGGATACACAATGACTGCCCAGCTATGGCTTTTCAAATTCACATCAATTCATGAGTTATAGGTTAAGAAAGTCTCCGTCATTTTTGATTACATATCGACTATTCTCAAAAGAAAATAAAAATAACCAACTAAACAAGCAAAAATTACAAGAAATTCCCAATCTTTCATGTGGTACTAAAATTGTCAAAATTCGACTAGCAATTCCAGGGTTATAGTGTTCAAAGTTCGATTTTAAGAAAAAAAAAGTTATTCGCGGTTTATTCACATTCGCAGGTTTTTTTTTGGAACGTAACTCCCGCGAATGTTAAGGGAGAAGTGTATACGAAAAAAAAATTCTAAAATCGACCCAAAAAATGATTCGGAACAAATAAAATGACTTATCTAAGTTCTATAAAACTTCGAATTTAAATAAAATAACCTAATTTTCATAAAATTCTCGCATCTCTCTTAGGGTCTTTTTAAGATCTTTCCATGAAATTATTAAATTTTAACTAAATTGAAAAAATTTTCTTTAATTTAATAACATTCATGAACTTATAAATTTGCGGTAGAGTTAAGGTGTCGTTTTAATTAATAAATTAAAGTGAGAGGTTGCACATGTAAAATAAAATGCAAGTCATTAGTTATGAAGTATGAGGTTCTTCATCGAACGGAAAGATTGGCTTAAGAAAAAGTTACCTATAGCAAAAATACTAACTAACTATACTATACTAAAAATAATAACTTTCAGTGTTTGTAACCTAATTATAAAAGTAAAAATTGGCATGCATGAATGGCAAAGGAGAATAACAATTTATCAATATGTTGCATGTCAATTGTAATTTTTTCAGATAGAGTGACGCCACGCCGGAACGCTTCGAACGCAGAACCTCTCAATCCAAACGCATTTTCTTATATACAGATCTGACGTGTAGCTAACATTTAAGAATGGAAACGTGTCACTAACATGGTGCTAAAATGGAAAAATTGTTGGAACCGATAGGAGATCTGTTTTACAATACATTCATCCAAATTTACAATGTACTACATGAACTAGATGTATTACACGTTAATTTTAATTCTATTGGAATTAGAATATTTAAAATAATATATCTCTACTGATTAGTAGCTAAAAGTAAAATAGTTAAATATTCTAACAAATAAAAATATTAACCCATCCTGTTTAAATAAATGTATACTTGGATGTTCACTAGGGCCTGGAAAAAAATAACTCTGCGAAAAAATATTAGAAAAACCACCATAATTAAACAAATCCAATTCAAATGTTTACAGTAACATATAATAAACATCCGACAACAAAAATTTAAATAAAAAAAATCCTTACATCATCAATATCAATAAGTAACATATCAATCTATGGCGTTCTTTACACATTCCTTGACAGCCAATTTAACCAACGGTTAAGTGATCCGGAATAATATTTATAAGACCACTCGTGAAAAAAAATAACAAAAAAATGTTTTATAAACATTTCATACGGGTGTACCGAAAATTAAAAATAATGAAAAATTCTAGTCTTTGTAAGTCAACATTCAAAATCATATATTACAATACCCATAAATCTATAACTTATTTTCTCAATACAATGTGAGATGCAAATTTCAACAGATTTTTTTTTTGTATTTTTATAAAATCGATGCTGTAAAATTATGCCCTGTTAAACCTTTTTTAATCCATTTTTTAATTGAAAGAAAAATAAATACTATTTGACAACTAAGTTGGTTTAGATGAAATTGATCGACGATTCAAGTAGAATCGTAAAATATATTTTAACTAAAACAAAATGAATCTTCTATTTTTCTTTTCACCCAAACAGATTTTTTCTGCGTATCCCTGAACTCTTCACTCAAAAATCTAAACAAATTTTATAATTAAATTGTTTTACATTTAATTTTCATTTTCAACAAATGGCCCATAAAATTTGAAGCTAAGTGATTACATAAATAAAAAATCCTATTCAAATTTTCAACTTCATTGAGAGAAGTTTACATTTCATTATTGTGTACATACAATATACAGATTTTAAGATACTTAGCTGTTATACTAGAAATAAAACATTTTATAAACAAATAAAATATTTGAATTTTCAGTAGGTGAAAATTCAGAGACAGGAATTTACACTAAAATCAAATAAAGAAAGTATGTGTGGAAAACATCAGCGATATTTTTTTAATGGTTCCTAAATTTAGTAAGACGTGACTAAAATTATACTAATTATTTTTTAAAGGGATAAGAACAATATTCGAAATATTGGACAATATCCTTTTATTTTATTTATCTTATATTGTTCCTAGTTAATTTTAGCAATATGAATTAAGCTAGGGAAACCAATTATGAGAGATTCCGAAGATTTAATGGAATGAATTCTGTGTTCCACATAAGAATAAATCAACAAATTTGAGAGATTCGAAATATTAACTGCATGAATTCGTTTTTATAGAATATGGATTTTATGGAGGAAAAAAAAACAATTCGCCTTAATTACGAATTTGACCGTTCATAAAACTTTTACTACCAATTCGAAATACCTACTACTTAAAATTATTTATTGCTAATAATATTTTCAATTTATATTTAAATTTATATAATAAAGAATATTAATCGAACCCTACCTTTATAGCCGGCGTTTGTCAAATAATTTTGATTAGGAAGCTTGTCTACCAGCCCTGCAAAAAGAATGGGATAATAATGGTAATCAGTAAACAATATTTTATGTTATAAAAATAAATAAATAATCTATATGATAATAATAAATTTAAACGAAATACAAAATCGATAACTTCTTATAATGATTACATAGTAGGTTTTTAAAATTGATTACAAATTCTATTAAATATTATGCTAGAAGGAACAAATGAGAGGAAAAAATTATAATAAAAACATTCATCAAATATTGACATGAATTTACTTATTGATAATTAGGAAAAGATTATGACCGCTACTCAATAATAATAAAAATAAAAAAGCCATAAAATTTTATATAGTACAAAACACCATTAAAATAATCGAAATCCGTGTCTAGTAATATGTTTTTGAATAACAACAATAAAATGTTAATTTTATTAATATATATGGTTATATTTGTAATTTAAATGGATAATAATTATAATATATAATGTAAGACATTGTAGAATTTATTTCTCTTCTTCAGTATTTATATATAATACAAATATATGCTTAACTTATATATATACTAGGTAATTTTATTTCCTTAGATTAAAAAATTTGTACATAATTATTTTTATACTTCTACTCATACTGAAAATGGAAAATTTGAAAATGGTAAAACTGTTTCTCAAGCGAAAGTTTTGAAATAACAATAGATTGACAGAAACCAATTTGCATTGTTGTCAATCAAATTATGCATCATTTTAATGAATTTCATCAGATACAGGTTACAGTAATTCAAGGTGAAATAATAAGGTGAATTCAAGGTGATGTGTTCTACAATAAAACTCATATTACTTGACACTAAAAATAATACAGAATATAGCGCTAAATTGCGAAATTAGGAAAGATGATAAATGTTGGCACAATAAATGTTCCTAACAAGACGACTAACAGAAGAAAAATAGAGTCAGCTAACTCTGTAGAAATAGCAGGCACAATACCAATAAAATTCCCAACTAAAAAAGCAAGAAATTAAGCTTACATTGCTGGAGAACCAGTCCCAAACATGAAACTAGCTTGTCGGTATTACCCAACTAAAGACTGTAAATCAGTTATCCACATTTCATAGCCTGTTACCAACCTATTTGTATAAGTCAATGTCATTTCCGTTCAGTAGTACTTCGCATATATTGGAATATGAAGGACGCATATGTTCGCATATCTTATAATGTTCCAAAACAGTTGAATGACGAATAATAAGCTCTAAAAAGATGTAAATGTTTTTTGAAGGCAATTTTGAGAGCTACAAATTTCATTTTTTTTTTGCTTTTCCCGTAAAAGTAACGGCTAACAAAATATTCACAATTTTCATGACCCCACGTCTTCCCTGAACTATTAATGAAAATACAAGTTCAGTACAAATAGTTTGCTACTCGGCTTCACATTGAATATTTTGAACCGTTTTATGTGGCTCATTTTAATTTAATGGATTTATCCACTAATACTAATATATTCAGTGCATTCGAAATAAAAAACGATACTCAGAAGACCATGTGATGACCACTTCACAAGTAAACGAATTATTTTGATATTTGGCAACAAAACTCGTGAGAATAGAGATGTTTTTCGCTAAGTGCACACGAAGGGGGTTTTTTTCACGCTCGGCCACTTCAAAATGACGCGCAGCAAAAAAAGCCCCCAGGTGAACTCACTTTTAATGATTTTCAACGCGCGTGTTGGCTGTGTTTGCCTTTAAAAAGTCTAATGAAAAACCCCTTCGTTTGGATGATTTTTCACTTGCAACTTGCGTGTATCTGCGCGTGAATAAAAATCCACGTTAGATTTTTACTTTTAACGCATGCCTTTTATGTCAAAGTAAACAAAAAAATTCGTGTTTATGAAACAAATTTTACCAAATACCCTTGTGTGAAAGGCAAATTAGACGCGCGGATTTGTTCACTTGGGGTAATTTTTGTGCTGCATGCAATAAATCACGCGTGCCTTTCATGAGTAGTGTGATTAAGTTTGCATCTTTTAACGCAAATGACACAAAAAGATGCGTGTCTTTTAACCCCTCGTGTGGACTTAGCTTTATTCTTATTACTTTAAGAATAAATATCTCTCTTATAAACAAAAACGTAATTTTGCAGGTATAATTGAATGATCCTCCAACGTTATTTAAATTTTAAAGCTCAAAATATGCTATATTGGGCGTAGATTTACTTTGCTATATACGTATTATGTCCCAACCACAACATATGTTCCAAACTCGAAATGAATATTTACTTTATTATTGATTGAAAAATAATCAATATTAGGGAATCTGTCAAATTATTATCTAGTTCAAAGTGCTAATTAAGAAAATACATTGAGCTGCATAAAGTAATGATCTCATAATTACTGTATTTTCTAATCAAGAAATAAATATGGATTTATTCAGACCTTTATTCAGTAATGGGATAGAAGCACCAATATCATAAAGAATTTTAAAAAAATATATAGACGGATAATATTATATTTAATCTAAAGACCTGCATAAAGAGTTCCACAATTGCTTATGTGATTTAAATTTATGTAGCATTTTATGGAAGAGTATACACTTTACCTACCTATCCTTCATATGAGTTTATAAACCAGTTTTAAATTAAATTCATTACGATTTTATACAGGATGCTGGACAACTTACTTCCCCTTATTATTATTTGAATCATAGAGAATAAAATATTTAGAGAAGAATTATAATATTAAGACGTTTGAAAGCAATTTCAATATATAAGTTAGTCCAAGCCCATGACATATGTATAGTCAGAAGTTATCATTATTAAAAGCTTATAAATGCATTAACAAAAAACCTTCCCAACAAGTTAAAATAATCTAATATCTAATAGAAAATATATTTCTTAAAGCATGAATTGGAATTTTCTTAAATTGCAATGGCCTTAGTTTACCTTTAAGATAAGGTAAACTATCGTGCCACCCTGTTGCTAGAATTACTAATTTATGCTTTAAGTATGAGAAATATATCTTTGGAATACAATATTTCTCTCCTCGTTGCTTTATAATTGCTTTCAAACCAATCCGTTTTTCTTTATTTGAGGCGTGACAATGGCGGTTCTTATTTTTGGTTTTCAATCGTAGACGATTTATATTATAAGATAATGGATTAAAAAGCAACGTAAGAAGAAAAATAAAAGAAATCTATGAGCACTAAAGGAAATAAATTATTCTCTTACTTTTTTTCTCTTGATTAACCTTTTTATATTCTAAGATGTGGTTAAATTATGGTAATTAAAAGCATGTTGTAAATTATGAACAAAAAAAAACAAAATATGGTTGCACAAAACGCTTCAAGGTCTAGTTATTGTGACGATTTTGGTATTCGGTTTGAAAACGAGTTTTTAAAGGCTGATTATTACCATATGCCTCAATCGAATTATGAACAAATGATAGAATTTTTATTTCTATTAAAATATTATATTAAGCTAAATGATTTATTAAGAAAATATTTTCAAATGCATGTAGAAAAAATTAATAAGAAATAAACTCTGGTTTTTAGAGTTATGGCACTTTAAATAATATTAACTGGTGCTATATAAAGAGTGCTTGCCAAACTTTCTATACCTCCAGCGTTTTGATTTAATTCCACTGTAATTAAATTATGACAGTAGAGATAATATTATATTGCTTCCGATGTTTTCAATTCTTAAATATGTATACCCAATCGGAACATTTTCAAACAACTACAACAAAATCGAAATGTTCAGAATGAGCTAAGAGATCCTCATATGAATAACAATTACTGGTGGCTAGATAATCATTTGTGTATGTATTGATATATGAATTGCACCTTTCTATTCCAAAACGTTTTCTTCATCATTCTTCAACGTTTTATGGATGATATATGGTGAGTAGGAAGATCAAGAATTTCTCAGATATCAAAACAGTATACTACCAATACATGGTGTTCAAACAAGACTTTTCATTTTAAATCATTTAAAATGCGAGATTTCGCAAGAAACACATGTATTTTTTATTCAAATCAAGAGTAAAACAGAGTACGCGGTTATTGATGGAATACGAAATACGATGTTGGCCAAATGACCACATTCTCACAGATGTTGTAAATTTTTAACTTGTCGCACAATCACGGATCAATATCGCGAATAACAGCTGTAATATTGTCTTAGAGCCCCTGAATCGTTGCTGGAGCATTACCTTATATTTAATGTAGCTCCGAAGAGAAAGATCTAAAGGTGTTAAATCGCACGATCTAGATGGCTAATTAATACCTCTAAATCGAGAAACTGGACGGCCATGAAACCTATCACTGAATAAAGCGATTATGGATATAGGGACGTGCCGGATATCCGGCAACTATCCTGTATTCGGCCTATCCGCCTGATTTTCTACTACGCGGCCAGATAGCTGGCGGAAAATTAGATGTATATTACTGCTTATTACTTACAAGTAACATTGCATTACGCTTCAAACGTTTTGCAACAGCGACTGACTAACATACAACAAGCTGCTATTTTCTCCTTTGTCTTTGATTAATTGTAAATATAAATATAGTTTTTCGTATAAAGAATCTAAAGAGTGAAATTAATAACTAACCAATAAGCACATATATGTATATAATGATGAAATTAGTGGAAATTAGTGATTTTCAGTAATCTAAACATATATACATAAATAGACAGTAAACATAAATCTTGAGAATTGCATTTCTCCTATTGGGGTTTAATTTGAAAAAATAAACTTGAATTCCAAGGTAATAGTAAACCAAGGTAGGTAGGTAGTTAAATAGGTAGGTAGTAAACTGAACACACGCATTCACAAAGTTGTTCCTTCTATAATTTTCAATAATATTCAAGAAAAACACATAAGAATGTAGGAAAACATAATAAAAGTTTAAAAAGTTATTAATTTGTATTTCATAATTAGCAGATATATACTGCCTCATCATTTTCATCTACAACTCCTGAACAACTGCAATGAGACCACTTTCCGAATCATGGAATTTATCCATCCCTCCGTAGAACCTAGATACAATCCACGGCAATAATGTATTTTCATTATCACTATTGCATTCCTCGGACAGCTTTTAAGATGATTCTCGCCAAATCTGTTTCCCTTTTTTTATTTAGTGTCAAATCCTCAAATTTGGTTGTCAGAACTCTTCTTTTTTTCTTTGATTCTCTTCTTATAAATATAATTCGTGTTACCTCATCTTGCAAAAACATACAAAAATACCCGTTTGCAAAAACAATAAAGATGAATTTTTACCTAAATATAAACGTAATACTGCTACGTAAATTCCACAGTACGAAGCAATAATTGCTTTTTATATGCGTCTATCACGCTAACAAATTGAAGCAATAATAATATAGAAATATCCTAAAACGGATTTTTTGTGCTCAGGCAGCGACGCGACCTCCCAAATCGAAGTTATTCACAGGCCTGAATGGGCCTGAATGGATGTCACTTTAGATAAAAGTACTGCCGATCGCGTGATGCTTTTGATTCAGGAATATGTAGCGGTACCCTGTCTTGCCCCACCTTCCCCTAAATATTAAATCTCTCTATCATAAAAGTAAGGTAAAATATGAAGGTAGGTAGATAGAAATTTAAGCTAAAGACATAGTAGAAAATTTCAAAAGCTTGGTTAGCCTATAGCATTGTCGTGGTGAGTATACTCTATTCATTACATTAAAAATTGAATTTAGAATAAATATGGTTCGTGGCTTGTACACCTCTCCCTCAATTTATGGAAAGCATCGGTTCTACGTCAATAGACTCGTTAGGTAAAAATAAAAAAATAAAATATTGGCAATGAAATTTAGTACATATAAGTTTTTTAAGTAATTTCATGAGTAGGATTAGTGGGTCCTTCCCGGGATTTCCCGGGAGCGAGATCCCGGGAAATTTCGCAATTTTTTTAATCCCGATTCCCGGGATTCAACATTTGAAACCCGGGATTAAAATATATTTATAATTTGAATAAAAAACCCGCCAGGAAGGAATTATTGGTTTAGAAAGTACCGTATTTTCCCCAAAAATAATATGAATTAGTTTGACTGGTCAAACAATGGGACCAAAAATCAAGGTGTGGTGTTGGGGCGAGATAAAATATCAGTTTGAACTGGGTTTTGGACTGGGTGAGTTTTTGAAACGAACCAGTTTCAATTTTAATGTTTATTTAATTTAATTAAAAGCATTCAGCAAGTTGATATTTATGTTGCGAAAATTGCGCAACAAGCGGAAAATTTGTAAGAAATGGAATAAAAGTACAACAACCGAGGAGCGTGGGTAATCGAAGGAATGATTTGGTGAACATGGATACTATATGATCGATAATTTAACGCATTGAATGGATAACGGACCACGGACCGTTTAAAAATTTAGAGTCTACAGGACATGCTGAACAACAGATGCATTCAAATTTTATTTTAATTTTGTTCTTAAGTCTGTTATGTTCTTTTATTTAATCATGAAGAATTGCATAAAAATGTAAAATTTTTAATATTAAAAAAAATTCCCGGTTCCCGGGTAATCGCGGGATCTTATAAATTTTCAATCCCGAATCCCGGATTGGATTGAATAATGCAAAAGTGCTTTATATACCCAACAATATAACGATATCATTTATAATATTTATTTGTACTTAGGTAATTTGTGTCAGTAACCAATAATTGAAGCAAGCCGATAACAACACCGATATGTAACAAATTAACAATCACAAGTTAACCGTCAGCCGAAAATTGTTCGATCCAGCCAGGGTAAGATAAGGCAGCTAATTTATATTATTTAACTAGATAAAAATAAAAATACATATTTCGTAAATAGAATAAAATCATTTGACCCAGTCGTAGCACATACTTACCTTCGCCGGTACACTTGGTGCCCCATAAAAAAAACCTTGTTCATACACAAAAATATATAGTTCAACAAATTACAAAAAAAAAATAAATTGATGTTATGTTTTGTCATTTGATTAATTAAATTAAATTGCGAACATTTTCCAACATGTACAAACATTACTTTTAAAATGTGGAATTCTCTTTTTCTATTTTTGTGTATTCTCAAAAATGAGACATGAACTATGCACCAAACACCAAACAACACCTTAAATTATTACTCAAAAATTAAAAATGCAGTTCTAAAATATATTGTCAAGATTAAAAAAATAAATATAAATTAATGTCTGCCATTTTCAAGGAACAAACAAAAAATGTCGATTTATTTATGTCTGAAAAATGTTATATATTTCTTGTTTTCTGCATATAAAATATATAAAAATTGCACCTTCATACAGTTTGCAACAAGCTAAGTATGGTCTGAAAGGTTTATGAGATTATGTGGTCTACCTCTTTGGAAATCAGCTAATAAATTTCAATAAGAATATATTCGAGAGACGAAAATATATTATTTTGTATACAGACAATTTCACTGTATAATTATTATTTATAAATAGATTAATATTACATATAAAATGTATAAAGAGAATTGTAATTATATATATTAAATATATGTAACTAGCAAGATATCAAGATATTTATATATCCGCAGGTTGGAGATGTTGGAATTAGTGGATGTAAATATGCTGATCTAACTAACTTATTAATAAAACTTGTAATATATTTCATTTTACACCCAAAATATCATTAAAAATTAATAACCCTCTAATTATTTTTCTTTAAATTCGCCCGCCCTGGTTATTAAAAATAGGTTAAGTTAAGGGAGCACTCCCCAAAAAAAATATTTTCGATTGATAATTTAGACTCGATTCTAAACCGATTGCCGCAAACAGCAATGGTTGCCTCACATGAGTAGAAGTGTTTCAAATAATGATGCAAACACTCTCTTTAATTTGACATTTGCCATAAACTGAGACGGAACTGAGAAAAATTTACTTTTTCATTTGCAAGCAATTTTGATTTCGGTATGGTTGAAATTACGATTGCATCAAATGAAAATCTCAGTTTCACCTCAGTTTCTATTAAATGTCAAATTAAAGAGAGTGTTGGGATAAAATTACGATTGCAATTTCATTCATGGAAACGGGTTATTATTTATTATTTTGTTTCTCCGGAAAAGTAGTGTTTTTATTATTAGGTACACGTTTCTAAAAAACTGCACAACCTATTTAATTCTAATTCTAATTTTTTGTTGGAAAGTTGGCACTACTGGCTGTCAACAGAGTAGAGGATTTTTTAAATTTTGAATATAATTTTTTTTAACAAGGTTTTTGCTACAAAAGAAAATTACTAAACTTTGAAGCCACATAGAAAACTGCACATAAATTTTTTTTTTAATCCTTTACTCTATTTACATCTTATCAAGTAAAATACACGCCTGCAATCGGCCCAGCAGTTCCTGAGAAAAGTGCACTTCAATTTGCACCGAAATTGCTCTTGCCCCCCTTAAATCAAATGTAGTTAATTATAATAAGAAATCATCATATCAGTCCGCTGAAGTCCACTGTCGGACATAGGTATTCCCCCGAGATTTTGCATTTAGGTAATAGAAAATATGAAACGAAATTCACGTGAAGCGTAAACCAAATTCACATCAAATTATATTAGCTATTATCAATTCACGTGGTTTAAATATAATTAAAACACAATAGAAAATGTTTATAAAAAAAAACAATGAAAGTTCATCGATTCGAGAGGTTAATAATAAATCAATCACTTAATTTTCAAAAATTCCATTTAATACCTATTAAATTTGTTTAAATTTAATATCGATTACGGGCAGTAATGTAGATGTAGACGTAGAATAGAAGATGTAGACGTACCGTACAATGGTACTATCAAGTAGAACATATGAAGCTACAACCGAAATAGTGAGTAATAGTTTACATCAACTAAGGATTGATTTGTATACAGCAGCGCCACCTGGGGCAAATTTATAACGGACGACGGACCGCTTATAGTCTAAAAAACTAAAGTAAGGGCGATGGTAGAATAGAAACATAGATAGAATTTTCTGGATTTCGCCTATTGGAGACTGAATTGATTTAAACTTAGCATTATGGTCAGAACCCTTATCGCGCTTATCAACATAATATATTATTATCTAAAATGTAATTGTAAATCAGATATTTTTGCTTCTTAGACCATTTATTCCATTTGATTAATCTTAGACTGACTTTCTTAATATATTATTATTCCTAAAATGTAATTTATTGTTTTAGTAGTAGTCGAGTCAAACGCGTCAAATGCTATGGCAAATTAGATATTAAAATAAAATATAGATTTTGTGCGAGATTTCACCAACATTCCAATTTATGAGTTTAAAATACGAACATTTTTAGATGAATTATAAATTCATGCAAAATTATTATGAAAGAAAATATTTACCAATACTAAATATTTGAAATAAAAGTTTTAATTAGAAAATATTATACATCGGCACAACATTGCGCATTGAAAGATACAATAAATAGACAAAATTATATCCGTTCCCAAAATAACTCCAACTCCAACATGTAGAAAATACAGGGTAAAAAAAAGGTACGGTAAAAAGCAACGAGAAGCATTTAAAATTTATAATTACCACCTGTTAACGCCATCCATGGGTATCGTGGTAGATCGGGTAAACCGGAACCGGTTGTACCGGCCGTTGATACTGATCCGGTTGTCGATTGTGTACAATTGCCTAGTGAATCAACGCCAACGCCAACAACACCTGCCGATGCAGCCGATACGGCTGCTTGATGATAGAATTGGGCAAAACTAGATGCACTTGGTGGTACGCCCATTGATGGGTAACTGTTCATAACAGTGTCTGTATATCTGAAAGTGGTTGCGAAATTATGTAATTATATTTAGTTTGAAGACATTAAATATAAGGTCATTTTAAACGACCTCAAGCTTATAACTTAAGTAACACATTCTGATAAGTAAAATAATTTAAAAAAAACGGTGATTACTGTAGTAATCGTAATCGTAAAAAATAGAGGATGAAAGGCCATGTGGCGGCGAAAGGATGGGTGTCAAGGGATGGGTACTTGATATAGAAATTTCTCTAATAGAAATCAAATTCCTGAAAATAGAGAAAAGGTAATATTTGAGATAGATGTATAGAATGAAGTTTGGTAAAGGGAAAAATCAATCCAAAGTATAATATTTAAAAATGGATTTATAGTGGATGGGTGGCGTTTAAACAGGGGCACACATTGAACGAGCGCAAAAATCACGACTTACGGAGCAAACACAATAACATAAACATAGCTAATTGTCTGAAAATTTAAAAATAAGGGAACATGGTGGGAGTAGTGATGAATATGTTGGTCAACAATTGCAGTGAGTAGGAAAATTGAAGTGGGGCTGAGCTGATCACACTGCAAAACGATAATGTATATAGAACTATATGGAAAGGAGAATTCTAGAGGGAAATACGATGGATTTTATAATTGAAAACGTAAATTCAGATTTTTTTACTGCAATTAGATGTGATAATACTAGTGTATATACTTATATGGAAATTGCATTTTCTTATATAAATTCATAAGCAGGAGCACTTAAACCAACCTGTTTTATTCTATTTATTTTATTCCACAGATTATTTCTTACATAATTAACGAAATACTGAGATTTATATTGCGTGTCGTATCTCTAAAGGAAATCATATTTTGCAACATTTCTGCAACAAAGTATTGTCTTATTTACGTCTGTACTATATAAGTTATTTTCTCATATTCTTATAATATATTATTACATTCATGAAAATGTTAATTACTCTAATGATCAGGGTAAAAGGAATGATTTTTGTATTTTTTTTTCGCATACTAAAAGTCTCAAAAATTCTTGTACTTGTGTTCCCAAAAAAGCGAAATAGCTTTCCCTGTTCTAATTTTCTCCTGCTTTTATTTCTCAGATTTTTATATTTTCCACAATGATCCAGAAACCATTTTACCATGAATTTGGGTTAAGGTACTTTCTCCATTAACAAATTTTCAAAAATTGTTTCTTTTTCTTGCATTTTGTTATTATAGGTTCAAGAATTTTGAAATAAAAAATTTCAGATGAAATTTCCTTTTCATTTCGGATTTATATGCTGTATATTATTATTTTTTTATTTTCAATTTTGTATGCAAAATGAATGTAGAGAAAACTTTGAACGCATTTTACTCGAAATGGATATTTCAAAATCGGTTCCACGCTTTTTGAAAAAACTACTGATCCGATTTATACTAGATATACTATACTATACGATCTATACTTGAAGATTCTGCAATATCACCGTATAGGGATTATTGTACATTAATATAATACAATGACGATTTATTACCCGAAATTACCCGATTAGTAACGTTTAAACGGCGTACAGCCCATAGCGAAGATGGCGCAGTCCATAACTTCTAAAGTACGGATTAGGACGTGAATATATTGGAGATTCGACTAACGATAATAGCGTCGATAAGAGAGACGAGAAATACAAGCGCATATTTCTTTG
>JANTOP010010395.1:0-15451 GCA_027564815.1 Symmerus nobilis
GTGAAAAATAATAATGATGCACACAAGATAAAATTGTTTTGTTGACTGATTTTGATAGCTATCAAATGTACCTTCAAAATGACATATATATAAAGTTCGAGCTATTACGATATTTGTTAGTACGGACATCTAGCGTCATATTCCGGTTTTTAAGTTGTACACCCGATAATATTTTATTTAAATCAATTCTAAACAATTATAATACATTAATATATCCGCCTATATTTTCGATTGTCCTTCTCCAACGTGGGCGTAACAGTAAAATAGCTCTTCTGTAGAATTATCGCGGTTTCTGATCCTGATCAAAAAAGTTTGAAGGGCCTGTTCGTATTGAGTAAAGGAGGGTCCGCGCAGAAATTGTTCCAACGAGCGGAAGAGATGATAATCCGATAGAGCAATATCTTGGTTATATGGGGGGGTGCTTGATAACGTCCCAACGCGGTCTAGTTGGTTGCAGTAAACCTTAGAGTTGATGGTTTGGCCGCATGGAAGGAGCTCCTAGTGAACAGGTCCGCTTGCCATCCATCAGATCACTTCGTGGGGTACGTTCTCCATTGGCCAGGGTTTAACCATTGGTTTTTGGCTTTTCTGCTATTGTAGATGACCCATTTTTCATCACAAGTCAAAATTCGGTTCAATCCGCCACAGCTGAATTTGTGCAAGAGCTAAGAACAGTTGATTTTTCGTTTATTTTTCTTATTAAGTTTGCGCAGATGACGATGGACGGTGAATTTTAAAGATTTGAGTTCGCTTGTTGATGGTTGATAGGCGTCCGGAGCACCTTTTGTCTTTACGGTTGTGTATTGCCAGAACGGAATTTGACGAACCATCGACGACATGGCGAATCGGGAGCTGAACGTTTGTCGGTGCTAGCGCAAATGTTTCAAGACGCCTTCGCTGCTATATGAAATATGACCCAGTTTGAACTGGTGGAAATTGAGATTGCGAAGTCGTTCACGATTTGTCGCCGTTCACTTTTCTAAAATTAATAACTTTTTAAAAGATAGATCGTACGATACATACAAATGGTGTATCAGAATCCACATAAGACAAATTTGAATTTGAAAATTTATTTATACAAATATTTAAAACGCTCAAAACTTTTGGGACAATGCCCGGAAAAAAAATGTAAGAATTCTTTCCTCTGTACATGAATTCATACATGAAATGCCTACTCCAGCGGAAATACGGTGTTTTGGATATCTACAAATAGAAATTGGGGGGAATTCCATTTTTATCTAAGTCGTTGCCACTCATTCACTTTAAACCTCCTGTTTAAATGATTTTCCGTACCATTTCTCTGCGTTTTCAGTTAATGAAAGTCCGACGACTGTTGACCTAGAAATGATATTCAACGTCTATCATTCCACATTTATCTAAAATGCTATCGCCTATACAGAATTGTATCAAGTCTCTAATAACTCCGCTTCGTAGGTTTTTTTACTTGTAATAATAATATTCGAACCTTTGCGGAAGCGTCAGATCTCTTATGATCGACAATTGTTAGTTTTCGAACTCATTGCTCCACGGGACACTTAAAAACTATTATTGCTGGTTGTGTCTTGTTGCTCTTTCTTGCTGGAGATCACTCAATTTAGGTTCTATTTGATGGGTCGGTTTCCGGCCGACTCAACTTAACTGCTGGTGTCATTCAGGAATATATTCTATATTTTAAAATATTATAGATTTTTTATTATTTCCATCTGAAAAGTAAAGGGGCATTCCGAGTGAGTGCTAATATCTAACATTTCTGCTGTAGTCTATGTATACATTCTAATCCCCGGGATGTGAATACACCACACAGGTGCATTTGAACCTTACGGTTCACTTGGAGGATCCCACATTGAGTAGGAGAGAGGTGGATGTTACGAGTTTATTTTATGAGAGTCGTTCAAGTGAGAGTCGTATAATATGCCAATATTCTATCTTACTTATTCGGTCCCAGTTTTTATAAATTAAAGTTCGGCCGAGTATGCTATCTAAGAATCCATCAGACTTCATCATCATCTCGTATTTTATTCCTCGTGGGAACATAAGGCATCAACAAATTTCCGCCATCTTAGTCTGTTCTGGCCTTCACACCGTTCCACTCCTTTCCTTCTGCTCTGGCTTCCTAGACGACTGTTCGCCGCCATTTGGTTTTCGGTCTGCCTTTTTTACGACTTCCCTGCGGATTCGAGACTCAGTAGACTGAAAGACAATTCGTCCTAAATATTTTGAATTTTAAGTTCTGTGAGATCTGCGAGGATTTCCAGACATTGTTGAGCATTCCAAAGGCTTGGCGGGCTTTCTGAATACGGTTGACCACATACGTATCGGCGCCACCGTCCTTAGTAATAAAGTTTTCAAGATATTGAAAGCTTTCTACCTCTTCTATTTGCTTGCCGTCCACTGATAAAGTCCACCAGACTTCAATATCACCTAATCTCTGAATTATTGCTAAATCTGTCGGTTTGGATGGGTACAACCGTTTATTTAACGGAATTGTGCCGACTCTTCGAAAGCTTTGGTTGCCCAATTCCTCTGGTTTGGACCCTCAACATGGAAATTAGCTACCGTTAAATCGGGTTCTTGTAAATGATCGCCTGATTACGATCACTTCATTCATAGCCAGAAATTTCATGTTTTACCTAAGTACAGATGTAATGGGCTGGGCTGAGCTAATAGAATTGTTAGAGCTAACATATTCTGGTTACGCAAATACTCTGAAATTGTTGCAGACGGGGTAGTAGGTAATTCAATCATTACAATTGTAGTTATTACTAGTGTTTTTAAGACGTCAGGAACATCAGACAATGCTGAAGGAGCATCGAAGTAATTGAACGCTCGATGTAATATCTCTAAGTGTAGTACGACTACTCCGATCTAAGCTGATGTAAACAGCATCTACATTACTTACGCGAATATTTTTTTCAGAATATTTGATCAATAAGTCAACGGCTAAACTCCATATAATTGGAGATAAGGGATCTCGCTAGAGATTCAGGCTCGTAGCTCGTAGAAAGAGTCTTGTGTAGAGAGAATGAGTGCTGGGCTATTCATGATCTTTTAATTGAACTGGGTATCATTTCATTATGTCCGAAGTCTGAGGTTAATTTATCGACTGAGCTAGGCCATTGTAGAGGATTAAAATTAACCATTTATAGTTCCTGGGGAGAATAAATAAATCTTATAAATAACAGCTTAGAAATGGTTACAAGTATTAAGTTGAAGCGGAAAGACTAGGTGGAGAAGAGGTCCTGATCTATTGGATCCTGATCTAACAGCGATCTCTATCTAGGGGATTGCTTTGCAGCTATTTCCATGAGTTAATGCTCTGATGTCTGTTAACTTTGATTTGAGTGCAAATTTGAGAACCAAATTGTATGCAGCGAACATGTTTTTAAACGGTTGTTTATTTCATTGTAGACTAATCTGAAATCTACGTAATTTCAACAAGTGAATTAAATTAAACTGGAGGTTAGATATTGAAAGAGTAAGGTCTCGAAACAAAACATTAGACACAGGCGCCTGGCACAAAATGACGATAAAAGCCGAACCAATACAGATAATAACAACAGGAGACGATCACACATTCATATTAGATGAAGATCGTCTCACCGAAATCCTCCTCCAAGATGATATTCGGGATCGGTTCGTTGTTGTTGTCTCGGTAGCGGGTGCTTTCCGTAAAGGAAAATCATTTTTGTTAGACTTTTTTCTCAGATACATGTACTCAAAGGTAAATGATTAACTTTTGTAATACTGAAATCCCTTGGTGATTCATTTTAATTTCTAATCGATAGTATCATCATCGATCGAAAGGTGGAAATGATAATTTTCTGGGTGATGATCACGAACCGTTATCCGGTTTTTCATGGCGCGGTGGTTCCGAACGGGATACGACCGGCATATTAATGTGGTCGGATATATTCTTACACGATTATCCGAGCGGTGATAAAATCGCTATCATTCTATTGGATACGCAAGGGGCGTTCGATAGTCAGAGTACGGTACGGGATTGTGCAACAGTGTTTGCGTTAAGCACAATGATATCATCGGTGCAAATATTTAACTTATCACAAAATATCCAAGAAGACGATCTGCAACATTTACAATTATTCACCGAATATGGCAGACTGGCGTTGGCCGATTCCGGTAAGAAACCATTCCAGCGATTACAATTTTTGGTGCGAGATTGGAGTTTTCCGTACGAAGCTGAATATGGTCCGGTTGGCGGCCAACTGATATTGAAACGGAGGCTGGAAATGTCGGATAAGCAACATCCCGAACTACAATCGTTACGAAAACATATAACTTCATGCTTTTCGGAGATTGCTTGCTTCCTGATGCCACATCCTGGTTTAAATGTTGCCACAAATCCGAAATTTGATGGACGATTAGCCGACATAACGCCAGAATTTAAACAGAGTTTAAAAGAATTGATACCGATGATACTAGCACCAGAGAATTTAATTCTTAAACAGATCAACGGACAGAAGGTGTATGCACGCGATCTAATACAATATTTCATATCATATATGGCTATTTATAAGGGAAATGAACTACCCGAACCGAAAAGTATGCTAGTGGTAAGTGGATGATGGTTTAATACACATGGAATAGCTTTAGGATTGAATTTGTATTATAGGCTACAGCAGAAGCGAATAATCTAACAGCAGTTGCTGGAGCTAAGGAATCATACATCCAATTGATGGAAGAGGTTTGTGGTGGTACACGTCCGTATCTAAATACGGGGCATTTAGAAGCAGAGCATTTACGTATCAAGGAAAAAGCATTACATTTGGTAATCATCTGCCGGCGTTGGAAGATCTGTTGAATTAAATTATTTTAATTGTGTTATTTTCCAAACAGTTTTCATCGAAACGTAAAATGGGCGGGGAAGAATTTTCTCAAAAATATCTCGAACAATTAGAAATTGATTTAGAAGAAACGTACAACAGTTTTCGATCGCACAACGAAAGTAAAAATATTTTCAAAGCAGCCAGAACACCAGCCGTTTATTTTGCAATTGCCATTACAATGTATATATTAAGTGGAATATTCGGCCTGGTCGGTCTCTACACATTTGCCAATTTTTGTAATATCGTGATGGGAATATCATTGCTCACATTATCCGGATGGGCGTACATCAGGTTAGAGAATATTGTTTTTTTAACCAATTCCATCCTTCAATAATATTTTTATCGTCTAAATTTAGGTACAGCGGAGAATTTAACGAGCTGGGGATCTACTTAGATGACGTTGCTGAATTTATGTGGGAAAATGTAATAAAAAAATATTTGTCTGGTCAGAAAAGAGTTATTAATTTTAAGAAATATTTTTAAGGGACTCAAACCCGTCTATCAGGGTTGCATGGAGAAGGGAATCCAGCATGTAACAACGCACGCAACAAATGTGGCCATTGGCCAGCCAACAGTTCGATCAGTACATTCACGAACATCCCGTAAATCGGTACACGCGAATGGTAAATTGAAAAGTTCATGAGATTACGCCAACGAGATACATTTAAAAATGCAGAAATTAAATGGTGATGCAGTGAAAGAGAAAACAGTTTCGAATATGAGCAATAATAAATTTGCAGTTACAACAGGAAATTCCATGGCAGATACAAATCAAACTACTACGTTCCCTAACAATCAATCCAAGGAGATGATACATAGAGTAAAAACCGATCAACAGAATACGTTGATTACTAATTTATCGAATAGTAGTGCTAGCAATAGATGCACAGTTATGAATCATTTAAATAGTAATAATAATCCAACAATTAACGATCCTGTTAATAAAAATAACGGTGACGGGTATAGCGGTGACGGTTTTGATTGTAGCAATAGTAGCGGTAGAAAGAAATGGAAACGATCAAGGAAATTTGTGCCTAAAACTGTTAAAAAGAAAGTCTAAATTGATCTAACTGTCTCTCCAAAATCATAATAATAAAACCAACAATTAAATGTATAAATTTAAATTTAAAATAGTATAAAATGTTGGCATAAAACAAAATTTTAAAACAATGAAAACCCCAATTTTCGATAGCAAAATTCTTCCAAAATTACAAATATTTGTAAACAATTTGTATTCGTATTTGCTCCGATTTATTTAATTTATTTAATTTTGTATCATTTTTTCTTTCATTGTTATCAAATTTAATTTTTTGTTGTAAGAATCTATACTTGAAAAAAAAATCTAATATCTATATTTTATAAAACGTTATTTTCTTGTTATTTAATTGATACGAATTTATCAGAAATTACAAATAAAAATTAAATATTAAAAAAAAAACAAATCGTATCGGTGAAAATAGCTGTTTATTATTTTAAATTTTTCATCCAGGAAATGCCCTTAAATAGCTTATCTTACACTACTTTCCTTTTTATTTAACTAAATTACAACCCAACTAAAATCATTTTTAAATCCTATGAGTAAACAACGTTATTAAACAAGATTTACCAGCACGAATGGCGATAACATTTCCCTAGAGAATTTCAGAATTTCATTTAAAAAATTTTAAGCATTTATATGTCTATAGAAAAGTTATAATTTACGAAACTATAGCCTTTTTTTAAAATCATCAAAAAGATTCGAAATGAATCGGATTTCTTTAAATTAATTTCCCCCAAAAATTGAATTTCTTCAGTTCTTAATAAAAAATATAAAGGAATAATGACAGAAAAATGTATACAAATTTCATCTGCGCAGTAAAAATATGTATGCATTTTTCTGTCGAGTCGATCGCCTCGCCTTTACAAAATTCCACCGCAGAGATTCGAACTTCCACTCTATATGATTTACGCTCTAGAAAGTAGCAGGGTATGGGGAGTTAGCGCCGAACAAACACCCACCAAGTAGCTTAGCTAGGAGTTTTAACATTATATAACTAATAACAGCTTGGTGTTATTTTGCATGTGCGCGAGCGGCGCGTTGAGTTCGAATCTCTCCCGAAACGAATAAAAGTCGATCTTTTCCTTCATTTAATTCTCTACCATCAAGTGTTCAAGCAGAATTTAATGAATAAATACGACCTACGTGAAACCGTGGGTGTGGAAGTTATATTTTTCGATTTTTGGCCTCTTTTTTACCAACTAAGGCATGTTTCTTCCCTACTTCGTCCTAGAAACATGAAATTTGGCACATCGATAGTCCTCACCCTGGGGAAGTATTCCCTGGAATCCTGGACCGGGATCTCCCCCTTCCCCGGGAGGCCCCTTCTCAAGTACGAAATTTCCGGTTTTTGGAGGCTCGGAAGTCGAGGAAGGGGCAGATCAATGGAACCCATATAGAGATTTCCTGAAAGGCACATCCTTGTACTATCCTGTGAAATGAAGAAATGTTTAAATTTCACACCCCTTCCCCTTGAAAAAAAATAGATTCCCCCACCTCTGCAAAAAAATTTACGAATTTCGACTTGAAAGGAGAATCTGTACCTTCGGAACGGATATGAATTCAGGATTTCTCTCTCCACCAATCTAAACATAGGTTCTTTAGGAATAATTTCAGGCTACTTTGGGATATTAGTCCTTGGCAGAAATAGGTTTTCTGGAAGGATTTTTAGAAGTCAACCAAAATTTAAAATCCACCAAATTCCCGATCTAATATCATCGGAAGAGAACTAGATATCGAGACTAGATTCTGGATATACAAAGACACATCCTTCCTCTATCTGATAAAAATATTTCAAGCGCAATGGTTGGGAATTTTTTGAGATATCGGTTTTAAGGTTAGATAATTATACTCCACATTGAGTGTGCTATCATGGGCCAGACGGCCAATGCCCAAATCCAAAAAAAGTTATTTTTCGGATTTTTGGAACTTTTTTTCCAGATCTCAGCTCCTGGACTAGATAGAGCAAAGCGGTTTTCGACAAAGTGGACAGCTACGCTTTTTAAGATATTCACCGTTTACAGAGTTCCAATATTCCAATTATTAGCGAAGTGGATTTTTCATTTTGTTTCGCTTATATCTGTGAAATTTGCTTAGAGATACTTTTTTCTGAACGGAATAGGATTCATACGATAAGAATCTATCGTTTAAGAAAATTCGGACGTATTTTAACTGAAATAATAATTTTTTTGTTTGCATATTTTCGAATATATGGGAACATACCAATTTTTTTTTATGATTTTCACATTAGGAGGATACTTTATTTGGACCAACATTCATTAAATTATGTTAACTGGTTCCCCAGATATTTAAGTGGGAATTCTAATAATCCATGGAAACCTAATAATTTTTAAAGATACCGGAATTATGGAAAGATTTCTTTACATTCGCCGATTTTCATTAATTTTTGTAATGAAATTCTCTATAAGATAGGCGGGCTAACTTTTTTTCACCCATATAAAATATTTTCAGACATAGGTTTCAAAGTTGAAATTTGGTAAAAAAAAACGAAATAGGTAATTTTGTTTTATTTTGGTAACCAATTATTTTCTATTTATATTTATGCTCGCTGGCATTGATAAGTGTAGGCATATCTCCGAAACCTTTATAAGACGACGTTAAATTCAATCCTTCATAGATAAAGAAAATATTTGACAATCATATTTAATATATTTTATTTAATAATTAATATGACATCCAATAACTTGCGATATTTATTTTATAATTAATTTATATGTTCGAGACGTGTTTTTAATATGGTAAATTACACAGTCCTTATTTGTAAATGCTCTGCCTTAAAATTAAAATATAATTTTGAATGAAAATCCCTTTTCCATAATATAAAATCTAATAATTTCCTTAAACACTAACTAACATAATGAACATATTTGAATGTATTAATATGAAATAATAGAAATTGGAGAGTTTAAGGTGTAAAAATGATTGAAATAAAATAATTTTTAAAATTTAAACCGGCGCGGTGGGATTTAGCCGCCGCTATCTTATCGATTTCGTAACTCCTATTAAAAAGTATGAATGGAAACAAAACATTTTTGTATTGAAGCAAAGAAATGTATATCCGATAATATTTCACTGGAGTTACAATAATTGATTTCGCTGTAGAATCCAACGATCGATAGTAGAGATAGCGCGTAGTGCAGTACGGGTATAGTATTTATATAATAGAAAATGGTAATTAAATCCTCAAATTGGTATATAGCTATAAATGATTGGATATTACTACAAAAAAAAAATTGGACTTAAAAATATTATTTAGATGAGATGAGTTTTACTACTTTAAGTTACACGAAGAAAAATCCCCAAAAAAAAAACAACGTAAAATATAATTTGATTTTGTATATAGAACTACAAAATAATAAAATATATAAAAAATATTTAAAAGACATTTTGCATTCGACTGTCATTAGACAATAATTCATTAACCATTGGTCGATCATCGCTCTGATTTAAATCCCATAACATCGATTCAATTTGATCAACGGTCATCATTGGATCTGTACGCCCCCATCTCGATGGTACAAAATTCGTCCCAGTTGGTCGATTATATTCAGCATTCTGATCGGTCTGTTTTATTGTTAAATTATCCTAGAAATTCATTTAAAAATTAATTTATCGACAACAAAGTTTCAATCGTTCTAATCAGTACGTAACAGTGCTTTTAAGACGACTCTTTCCTATCCCCTTCTCATTACCCACAAAATTACGATTTCTTATTTATCTGGAAGTTTCATATTTTTCCGAATAATTCTAGGCGTATTCAAAGTAATAGCTAATGGGTTTGATGTGAAAATTTTCCTTTCGAGCTGTCCGTATCTGCCTATGGCGAGGTCCTCCACATAGCCCTGTATTTCGAAACTTGGTATATTTCGCTTAATAGAAGAAAAATGAGCTCGTCGAATATTAGTTGAGATCGCAAATGGAATAGGCCCTATGTCGCTGTGACCTGCGTAACAGCGAAGGTAAAGTTTAATTGATTTAACGATAATCACATTAAGTAGAACTTCTAACCTACAGTGGGGATGGTATAGAAAAGTTTGTAATTTCTAGAAGTAGAAAAAATTGTATGACTGATGCTGTATAAAAGCCAGTGTAACTGCGGAGCAATATCGGCATTATTGGAGAAAGACTGGTAAAAGGACAAGGCGCGAAACAATCTAGAGATCTTACTACTGTAAGGAATTCAAATGAAGCCGGGAAAAAGTCTTGCACGGTGGTACGAAGTCGTTAAAAAGAGCAACGCGCCGCCATAATAAGTTGAAAGAAAAAGAGAAAAAGTCGGAATGAGCCACGAGATTAAAAAAAACTGAGGATTATTTACGAATTCGGGAGAAAGCAAGAAATATATTGGAAAATTTGGGAAAAAGGAACTTCTTCGAAAACTTTCTACCTAATTTTTACTCAATTCTTTCTCTATTCTTCTTAATATATTCAGAACCTTATTATGACATCTTCGGGCCTTAGGCAAGATCTCGACTATGGGCCCCTTCCCTGGGAATATGTGGAAATCAAAGAACATTTAATTGAATGTACATTTTAATTAGAACATTTCGATTGGTTTTTCTGATTCTAGCGTAGCCTTAAAAAACTTCATTAATAAAATTTCTCTGTTAATTGCTTAGAAATGATTTGCCATCATTCAATTAAAATAATGTTGAAAAAGCTTTTTACGAAAATACTTGTGAAAATTTCATATAGAAAATATGACCGTTTTTGTAAGTCAATTTTCAACGGGAATTTAAATATTTATATTGGGAGAGAATCCCCTTTTCTTACGATGTTGATAGATCCGCCGCAGTTACCGCCTATTTCAATCGTTATGGAAATTTTCAAATATTAAATTTTCCGGAAAATTATGACCATTTTCCAGAAATGTACAAATTTCTCTATCGTCTGCGTATATCGGCCACTCTAAAATAGGGGGATGGTTTTTTTAAAAAAAGGTTACCTTTCAATTTCCCCACTACGGCTGTTAGGTTTAATTTTCTATAATCATATTTTCCGGTTGCGCAAGAATATATCCCGGAAATTTAATATTTCCAAAAGAGTGTGAGAATTCGATTTCTTTGTCCCAAAATAAAATAAATTTCAAAACGGATGATTTTTTTTACCAAAAATTCTTCTTAATAAAAACTCTTCGAAAATTACTTAGAAATGATTTGCCATCATTAGATTAGAAAATTTTTGAAAAAAAAAATTTCCCTAGAAATTCGAAGACAAACCGTTCAATTTTATTTTAATTATTACAAGGCGCTTTTCCAATGGATTTTAAACACATAAGTTAGGGGGAGGGGCGGCAGTAAAGGTATTGATAGTGATGGATCGCCCTGGTTATTCCCAATATCCAAAATTTTAATTTTTCGAGTTATTATAACCGTTTTCCTGAAAAGATGCCATTTTCCTAACGTACCACTTATATCGACCTCTCTAAAATCTGGGGGTTGGTTTTCCTTAATTGTTTTTTCCACTATTTCCTTATTGGACTATTAGGTTTATTCACACGTAACAACATATATTAAATATTTCAACACGTTGGGTACTGGTGATTATTGTGTTGACTTGCAAATTTAAATATAATACTATTTTGCTGTTTTGATGCGTCTCGGGCCCCCTAATTGCCGGGCCCTAGGCAGCTGCCTAGTCTATAAATATTATATACAGCTCTGAATATATTACATATGTTTTACTTAATTAGTTTTTTCTACTTTTCCCAAGTTTTATGTCATTTTTCTCTATCCTGCCACACTGTGCCTGGAACTATGCGATTATATAGAATTTTTCTTATGTTTCAGATCTCCTCCCGACTTTTCTTGGATTTCTCGATTTTTCTCTTTATTTGAGAGGTTTTTTTTTCAAAAATTTTGCGGGATTTCTCTAGAATTTTGTCCGAACTTTCCCGACAATTACAGATTTACTATTTTAACTCTAAAATCAGTATTACTCAAAACTATAAGAAATTACTTGCTAGCTTTCTTTATTGCCCTGCAAAGGACTTTCTGTATCCAGAAGCCAGAAGCAGATTTCTGTGAAGAACCTATAAGATATAATAGCTTTACAGAGGAAGTTATAAAATTAAAATTCCAAAAGACGACGCACAAAATGCTGGACGGAAGCTAGAGCCAATAAAAACACGAAATTATTTTTAAATTTAAAATGAGAAATTATGGCAGAACCATTTGTCGTCCATAATTCATAGTCAAGTAAATATAAAAGAAAAACACTGTTACTTACTTCATACCAAAGCCGCTACCATTACCCATACAAAAAATCAGTTTAATTTACTACCAACTTTCCAAAATGGTGAATTTAGTAAGAAAAAGAAGGTAAATAAAAAAAACCAATTGATTATTGTACTAGGCACAAAATACAATAATAAATGATGTGCTTGGCATTAAGAACAATACAGCTTTCTAATGCCAAACAAGTCAAATAGTAAAAAAAAAAAAGAAACAACAAACAGATGAATTATCTATCAATGCATGAAAATTAACAATTAAATAAATAAATAATTAAAAGCAATACGAACAAAATAAAAAAAAAATTGGCATAATTAACTTACCCTTTTTAAAAGCTTTAAAATATTCTTTTAATAAAAACGCAACTTTGCTTAAATAAAATAACGCAACGCGAATTATTCTACGAACTTCTCTTGTGCGATTCACCTCGTAATCCTAGGAATGTAGGATATTGAGTTCGATATAAGGGTTTTCTTACAGAATACTGGTTAACCCACTTCCGATACCGATTTTTCGATTTATTAATCGAACGATCAGCGTCCCCAAACAGACATGTTTCGAAAAGGAGATCTACGCAATTAAATTAAATGGATTAAAAGAGAGTGGATCAAATATAATTAATAATAATTTCTCAAATTTGTACTTGATTAATAAAAAAAGTAGTGCATCCAGAGCACTAACTTCCCTTTATTAATTAATAACCTTTTTTCTTTAATCATTAGAATTACATTGAAAACATATTTAATTATTATTATCTGTTTTAATTTTAATAAATTTTGAGATTTATTTTTTGTTATTTAATTGTTATTTAATTCAAAATGATAGTTTCTGTGTCATATCTCATTTATTTTATTTTCTTTATCAAATTTCCTGATCGTTTCGTGTTTGTATAATTTTGTATCGTATTGCCAATCATTTTTTTTTACTATATTTGGTGATTTAATTACATTTAATTTTTAATAATAATAATAAAAAATTAATCATTAAATTATTAATTATTATTCCTCATGCATTAATTTATTTTTAATAAAATCTCTTAACATTTACGGTATATATTTAATTAGTGTCTCTAAATAATAATTAAAAAAAAAACTTATCATCTGTAAGTTGTTCTCTCGGCTCTGTAATAAAATTGTGAATTTTCATTTTTGACGTAAGAATTTCATGTCAATTTCGAAAAATAATGTGGGCTGGATGGGAATATAATTTGGCAGTGTTTTCTATAATCTTGCAGATAATATTAAATTACAAACAGTCAAATGTCATGGGATTTTTTCGTTCGATAACTATGGCTTCGATACAAAAATGAAAATTCACACTATCAAATATATTATTTATTTATTTATATTCTTTAAATTGCCTTTCAATATCAATATCTAGGCTTTGGTAGCTTTCCTAAATCGCATTGGTTCTATACAAATGTAACCAGCATTTACATCACAACCACTTACTAGTAAATTCTTGAGAACCGAATTCGATAATTGTTTATTCTGTTGATCAACAGTAGATGTCCCATTCATTTTCAATCGATCCTGATTATGTATTAAATTAAATTGTTTCCCATTACTGATACGATTTCCATTACAAACAATTATATCATCGGCTCTCCTATTCAATTTATTATCATTATCAATTCGATCAACATTTCCTCCTCTTACTTGTTGTTCACCTTTCAGTCGAACCACCTGCGTTTGATTTGGTAATGGATTCATCATTAATTGTTGTAGCAACTGTGATGTGGTTTCGGTTGCCGGCGGTCCTGTATTCGGGATTGTTGATATAATCACCGATTGATGGTCACCGGTTTTTAGACGTTTCTTTGATGACATCGATTCGGGTATTGGTATCGATATCTGTCTCTTACTACTCAATCGATCTGGAATCATTCGTTGATTATTAACGGTATTTACAGTATTGTATTGGGTTTTCATTGGCGTTGTACTTGTCGTACAGTATTTTTTTCCATTTGGCGCTGTAACGGTTGTTGTCGGATATGATGGCTTACTGTTTGGTGTCGACATACATATTAGGTATGGACTGATTGCCGTTATTACTTTCGGATTTGAAACCGGTTTTGATTCTTGTGGTGATGGTTGATTGGGTGTAATTGATAGTGGGATGGTTAGGAAATCAGAAACAGGCCACGTATCAATGCTCACATCTACAAAAAAATAATAATAAAAATCGGTTAATTAGCTTATAAATAACATCGAAAATTAGCTTGTTCCTTTCTGCCATGTCAAGACAATCCCTTTCGATTCTGGTAAGTCACTCCATACCACTTATTAGCTACCGCGCAAATTGTATTCTTTTTTTGCTCGTAGTAATTTTAAGGATCGCATGACTACCAGTGGAACCAGTATGGAACCAGTTACGATTTCCCTCAGCAATAATGGATAATGTTATCAATACAAAATCTTTTGCTTGGATTTTTGGCAGTTGGCAGATTTTTTAATTTATTAATTCGAAAGATAACAAAGACCGTTTTCGAGCCTAAGTGAAAGGAAATCAGAAAAAACCGACGTTCTGAAACATAGAATAGATAACGCAGATACGACCCCATTAAATAAAGATACTATTCGGTAATCAAATTTAAGTAGATACTGAATTAGATCGGATTGTACTCATGGAGTCAACGAGCCTTTATACACCCCGATTGGATCTGCACGGGCCTCACGAGGCTTTTTCAATTCCCAGTCATACCTTTTGGGTTACATAATGCTTCCCAGACGTAGTTCCGATTAATGATACGAATTTGGGATATATTGGGGAACCCTACGTGTTCGTATACCTCGACGATGCCGTACTAACTAGCTAATAGCCTATCACAGTGGTTCCCAAAGTGTGTTCCGTGGAACCCTGGGGTTCCACGAAAACATTTAGGGGTTCCGCGTGACAAATTTTTTTTCATTAAAAAAAAAAATAAGAATGGTGTTAATATATTCACATTTTCCTCTGAAAGTTTACAATCGACCACCAAATTAATTTAAAATTTTTAAATAAGGCGGCTGAAAACACAAGCATCGGTAGCAATTCGAACTTCACCAAAATTTATGTAATTTTTTTTTGTGCAATATACCGGTGTATTTGCGCCAATGCTATTGTGCCCTTGTATTATTAGCTGAATCGTTTTGTGTATCGTTATTTGTCACGATCATAACCACTTAAAATAATCGAATTGGTTACATTCACTCATCGAACGGTTCTCGTAGCAATCGGTTAATTTTCGTACTCTGATCTTGAGCTACTAGCTGTTACTTTAAATCTAACATAACTATTTTTTCAAGTGAACAGAAATTTTCTATTCCTCTTGTGCT
>JANTOP010010406.1:0-15450 GCA_027564815.1 Symmerus nobilis
ATGAACTCACCTCATAACATTCAAATCTTAAAAAAATTGGTAGGTTCTTCTGGATTCGCAATATTCCCAATGGAATACCTCGAGAACGAGTAATCCGAAATGCATGAAACTTTGGTGGAGTGAAGAACCCACCTCATAATATTCAAATCTTAAAAAAAATTGGTAAGTTCTCCTAGATTCGTAATATTTCCAACGGAATATTTTGGGAAGCAAGGAATACTTGAAACTTCGTATAAGGGAGTACAAGTCTGAGCTGCACCCTTTCCGAGGAAGTAACGTTAAAAGAAAAAAAGCTAACCACCTTCCCGGGTTTTTATTATCAAAAATTATTTACTTATTTCTAAAAAAAATTTAAAAAAAATCATGTTATTTCGATTTAGTATCGATTTCGAGAATTGGATCGACTCCGTCGACTACGTCCAAAGCTTCGCGACCGACTTCGAGTACGTCGAGGTGATGGAGATCTGAAAAACAGGATCAATAACGAACAGAGCCTCCGTTTCGTTTATCACAAAATAAATTTACCTATACCGACTGCGACCACTACCCCGATCGTTAACCCTCTCACCACTACGTTTTCGTCCCGAAGACATTTCTACGTATATCCTTGTACCACAACATTTTCTAGAAATGAGAAAAAAAACTGAAACTGCATGCCCAGCCAAAACCACCCACAAGAAAAACATTTACGATCCATGTAATCCCCTAACAGCATCCTCAGCATCTTCCTGCTTCGCAAATTCGATGAATGCAAAGCCGGGCGGATTACGAGCCACCCAAACGTTTCGTAACGGTCCATATTTACCGAACAATTCGGAGATTTCATCTTTGGATGCGGACGGTCCCAAATTACTGATGTAGACCTTGCACGCCAAATCCCATTCACGGTAACGGGGATTCGATGATGATGATGGTTGGGTGCCTGTAATTTAGAAGTTGGATTAAAGAAAATCGATCGGAAGCTGGAACAATTCATTTGAACAGTTTACTAACCCCAGCTTCAATTCCATTGACCTGACTGGGGTATTGGTGGAAATTAATTAGATTGCATACCTACTCGATATTGGTCTCGCGTATCCCGCATCCTTTTCGTTTAATTGACTGGAGATTTTAATAAATTCACCGATTTACAATTAGTTTCAGTCAAAACAAAACTTTCTTTTGGTTATATCAACAAGGAAGAAAAACGTAAGCCTTTTTGACTGGTGGACATTTCATATTATTTTCACTACTTTATCCTCTTCGCTATTAATAGCGCCATCTTCCAATAAAGAAATACGAGGATTCTTAGTAAGGACACTAATTATATAAATTTAAGCGGCTAACCACTGATAGGCGGCGCTGAAAGTAACTTGCGTAATCTATTTTCAAAAAGGTGAAATAATGAAAATAAATGAAATGTCAAACGGCTTGCATTTTCATTAAAAAAAAGTTTTGTTTTTACGGAAATTAATTGTATTTCGGTCAATTTCTTCAAATTTCCACTCAATTAAACTAAAAGGATGCGGGACACACGAGACCAATATCGAGGAAGTATGCAAACAAATTAATTTCGATAAAAATCGTTCAGCTGGAAGCTGAGGTTAGTAAACTTCAATTAAATCAATTGTTTCCTTTTTGATTAATTTCCTTTCTTTACCAGATTCCGTGCAATCGGGGACCCAGCTTCTGGTGATTAGGATATTATCAATTTCGTTTAATCCATCTTCCAATTACAGGACCCCAACCATCATCATCATCATCATCATCGAAACCCCGTTTCCGTGAATGGGATTTGGCGTGCAAGGTGTACATCGGTAATTTAGGACCGTCCGCATCCAAACATGAAATCGAAGAATTGTTCGGTAAATTTGGACCGTTACGAAATGTTTGGGTGGCCCGCAATCCGCCCGGCTTTGCATTCATCGAATTTGCCGATCAGCGAGATGCAGAGGATGCAGTTCGTGGATTAGATGGATCGTAATCGTTTTTCTTTCGTTTGGTTTTGACTGAGACATGCAGTTTGATTTGTTTTTTTATTTCTAGAAAATGTTGTGGTACACGGATGCACGTAGAAATGTCTTCGGGACGATCCAGGCGGGATGATCGGAATAAACGTGGCGGGGATCGTGGTGGTGATCGGGGAGGTGATCGTGGTAGTGGTCGCAATCGGTACAGGTAATTTTACCCGAGTGGATTAAATGTTAAGGTAACTCTTGGTTGGTTAATTATTCTAATTTCTCAGATCGCGATCACCACGACGTACCCGAAGCCGGTCACGAAGCTTTGGACGTGGTCGACGGAGTCGATCCAATTCTCGAAATCGATACTAAATGGAAACGACATTTTCTTTTATTTTTATTTTTTTTTTCTTGAAATAAAAAAAAGATTTTTGAAAGTAAATATAAGAAAGGTGGTTCGGCTCTTTTATTTTAATGTCCCAATGAAGAGGGTGTAGCTCAGATTGCTACACCTAACCAAATTCCATGTATTTCTGGTTATCGTTTTCCAAGATATTCGATTAGGAATTTTTTTTTAATCTACAGGGTCCTACCATTTCCTTTTCTCGATTTCAATACTGTAAGGTAAATTCCTGACCTAACAAAATTTGAAGAATTTTTTATAATTGATTCCCGAGATATTTAATTGGGAATTACTTGAATGCAGGAGGATATACCAATTTCTTTAAGATTTCAATACTGCGAGTTGAGTTCATTATTCCAACGAAGTTTCATGGGTTTCTATTCACTGGTCCTTGAGATATTCGTTTGGGAATATTACGAATCCAGAAGGACCTACAATTTTTTCTAAGATTTCAATATTATGAGGTGAGTTCTTCACTCCACCAAAGTTTCATGCATTTCGGATTACTGGTTCTCGAGATATTCAATTGGGAATATTGTGAATCCAGAAGAACCTACAATTTTTTTTAAGATTTCAATATTATGATGTGAGTTCTTCACTCCACCAAAGTTGCATGCAGTTTTATTTACTGGTTCTCGAGATATTCAATTGGGAATATTGCGAATCCAGAAGAACCTACAATTTTTTTTTAAGATTTCAATATTATGATGTGAGTTCTTCACTCCGCCAAAGTTTCATGCATTTCAGATTACTGGTTCTCGAGATATTCCATTGGGAATAATACGAATCCAGAAGAACCTACCAATTTTTTTTAAGATTTGAATATTATGAGGTAACTCCTTCAACCCTTCAAAGTTTCATGAATTTCTGATTATCGGTTCTCGAGATATTAAAGGATTTTGAAATCTGGAATTCCGACGAAATAATATTTTGAAGAAGATAGGCAATTTTTTTTATTCGATTAATTCTTCCTTGTGATTTTTATTCAGAAAATAATTTTTATGACAATATTTCGAGTTCATATGACAGAGTACTTACTCATAACCTATGTAGATTTCTTTAATTTCTGCAGATAGGCCCCTGAAATTTAGCAAAAGAACTGCAATTGAACCTGTATAATTACATCTACATTATAGTTTATTGGATCTTAGAAGTGTTTAAGAAATTAAGTGGGGGAGATTAAAGGTCACAATTAATTGTTTTTAATTTTCAATTATTTAATATTTTTATTTTCTTCAATTCATTTACAGATTTTTCATTTTTTTTTATAATATAATAATTTATTTTTCATCAATTTTATAAAGCTTTTTCATATATTTTTATCTTTAAAAATATTGTTTGGGTGGAAATGCAGCGTGTCCTTGAACCAGGACTACGCACTATTTAATTATCTATTAAATCTATTAATTTTCTTCCCTATTGACTGCATTTTCTTTTAATGGCAAATCGCTGTTAGTTTAATTATTTATTTAATTTTTTTTTATTTAAAAAGGCGAACGAACATTTTCTTATCATAAATAGATTTATTTATTTCATTTATTTATTTATTTTTAATTTCTTAATTCGAATAATTTAATTTTTAACGAATTTTTATCTATAAAATATATTTTGCAAATTAAAAGCACCAAATTTTGTTTTTGATATAAATATTAAAATTGATTAGGATGCATGTTTCCTACAAATAAATAAATAAAGAAATCAATTTAATTTTATCTACGAGTTTTATTTAATATAATTTAGTTATTTATTTATTTATTTATTTTACTTAAAAATAAATTTCCTTTATTTAAATTTCTAATAAGTTCGATTTTTAATTAGAACTAGAACTAGGCAATAATTATTTCTCTTTTAATTTTAATTTAATATCTGGAATCACCATTTTTTGATAAAATTCGACATGGACAATTAATAATGATATGATTTCGTCTAAAAAATTATTCGTTTAATTAATAAATTAAAAATTATTTCTAATTATTCGATAAAATGGTGAGCAAAATTAAAGAAATAATTAATAAAATGGCGGCAAATGATAAAATCGGTCGTTGGCTATCATTACAATAGTTATCTGAACACGCACAGAATAACGACGAAACCTCAAACGTTCCCAACCGTGACAAACATTCTGGGCTATTTTCCGTTGAGTCACCAATGTAACCGCAACCGCGGAGTACCCGAATTTTACCGCCAGCTAAAAGTATTCGGGGTCAACGATTTAATTTAATTTCATTTAATTTAACATTTCCCTTACCTTTATAGGTTGTTTTACGGCACAAGTACGGTTCCTTATTCGGTAAATGTTCCAACGGTAGCTGCATGCTACAATTCACTTCACCTAGTGAATACGGATCGAATGGATCACCACATCTGGGATCATATTCACTGTTACAATGGTAACATGAAACAGCCGATGTTACTATTAAAATTAAATTAAAATTAAAATAATTAAATGGGCGGGAAAATGGGAGTTAATCTCCCATGTCGATGGGAATTCCACCTTTTAATAAAAATGATAGGAAATTAAATCAATCAATTTTTTAAAAGGTGTGGAACCGGAAATTTAATAACTTACCGCCAAAAAATCCTATCAATATAACGATGATTGATAGTACATTTTTTCTATCGAGAAGTTGCGTCATTTTTACCGCCTCACACACTTCTTTAAATTGAACGGTTCGTCGTATATTTTGTCTGGAATGAATATCAATTATTTAATTATCAACGGAAATGAAACATTCTTCTTAATCGCTAATTAACCGAATCAGCCTACATGGACAGTGTGGATCGAAAAAATATCCCACATCTTTTTCAAATAAAATTATAGAAAAAAAAAATTATTACTTCGAGTCCCAGATTTCAAAACTCGTTATCTGATATATGACATGTGACAAATAACAGAATAAAATCGAATTATATGTATTACCGTATTACATAACTAACATATGACATGTGACGTTGAAGAAAAATTCAAAATTTAATTTAATTTAATTAATATCCAATAATGGATTTTCCAATCATTTTTCCAACTTAAAACTTAAATTTAAAATCACATAATATTGACCTCTTTTTTTGGTGGATCCCCGCGGTCGAAACAGAAAAAAAAACACTGAATTTCTTTGGATATTAATCACCCACTCTGTGATCACTGATCAACCGTTGATGGTCCCCACATTAATTGAATGCACAATCGACGAACCAAACTGAACGACCATCAATACGCGTCTGGGGATGGCATTGGGTTCGAGATAATTGGACGAGCAAACCACTTCCATTGCGGCATTAATTTGCAGTATATTTTGTTACACAACGTGTAACCAGATGGGGTGGGGGGATGGACTGGGGTTACCGCCTCAACTCGGTTTCGATGGAAGGAATATTCCAATCGATGGGAAGTTATTATTTTGAAGAGGAAAGCGCATGTTGTGTATATAAAAACTACCCCAACGTTGGGGATGGGTTATTGATTTCCCTATCCAGGTGATTTACGACGTCGATGTTTTCCCTTACATTTTCCCTTACCCTACTGGACGGTCGGTTTCTTGCTGGCAACGCTGGGAACAATTCTGGATTAAAAGTATTAACCCAAATCACGCGTCACCTCAATTTCTAAATTTATTTACTTGGACGTTTCTTAATGACAGGATATAAATTTATAATAAGGATCAAATTGTACATCCTTCTAGAATATCTATGCCAAATTTTTGGAATCTACCTTAAGAAATAACGGAAATTTAGAATGATTCTTATGAACTTTTCCCCCAGCTCTGCCATGAAAATCCATAAATTTTTATCTGGGACGAAGAGATTTATTCAGGATTAATCTTTTCCACTGCTCAAATGGATGATTCTTTATGGTTAGTTGCGGGATATTTCCTGGTATTAATCGTTCGGGAGAAATAGATTTCTTGAACGGATCTTCGGAAGTCTACCAAAAGAAAATAACTATCAACTTCCAGATTTAATATCTCTGGAACTGAAGTAGATATCTAAATGAGATTTTAGATATTTAAAGACTCATCCAATTTCTATTCGTTAAAATTTATTTGGATCCAATTTCTTAGGAATCTTCCGAGATGGAGGCCTTTAAATCTACCCTTACATTTGAATCGATTTTTTACTTCTTCAGGTCTAGATTCCGATCCGAAGGGTCTACAGACCAACTGATTACATAATTATACTCTACATTTAGTCAGCTATCATGAGCCGGACGGCTAATCGCCATATCAAAAAAAAAAATATGTGCGCTTAGACCACACTGCTGAAGTGAAACTTCTTTTGGACAATTTAATCAAATTCATGTTTCGTTCTTGGGTCGAAATGGATTTTGGTAAGCAAAAAAATTCTGGGTCACCCTCTAAGAGAGACATTTTTTGGGTCACCCTATAAAAGGAAGACTTTTTTGGGCCACCCTCTTCAGTATTTGGCGTTTGCACACTGCACCTGCATTTCCTACCTCAATTTAACTGGGTTTGACGTCTGGGTATGTCTGACTTCAGTATTTATTTTCGGTATGGAAATATTTCAAAACGACTGGCAGGCCAAATGTTGAATTCAGTATTTGGCGTCTCCACACTGCACCGACATTTATTTTCGGTATAGAAACAATTCTAAACGCTGACAAGCCAAACGTCCAACCAACTTCCGTTACATCAATTTTTGAATTTTACGAATCCACGGCAACTTACATTGGAAATTCAAAGAAAAACAGAGAAAACAAATTCAAATTCCTTCAATAAAATTTTATTTAACAATAATTTCAATAAAATATACATTTGAAAATGCCAATGGCCTCCTCAAAACCGTTCCGTATCAAATGGCACACACAACCACGCACACCGTTCGCTAGTTCACCGTTCTAATGGAATGTCTTAATAAAAATACTGGTCTTTTTGGTCAACCCCCATCCCCCTTCTTACAACTTCTGAATGATATCGTACTTCTTCCGTAAATCGACCGTATCACTTTTTGGATCGTACTTCTTCTTCGCTGCTAATTTGGCTCGTAATTCAGCGGCTGTCATTTTTAAATTGAGCCCACCCGTTGCTTCTAACGGTTTTGTTTTGTTTGGTGGGGCAACGTTATCGGCTTGGACGCCATTACCATTCACTTCCGTTACTTTAACGTCTGGCTCAATTGTCGGTGGTTGTACGGTCGATGTTGTTGTTGTTGTTGTTGTTGTTGTTGTTGATGTTGTGGTCGTTTGGATAGGCGTTGGCGTAGAACCATTTTTTTGAGTGGATTGGGTATCGGGTGGATCAACAACTAGTAACCGGACCTCATCAGCTAACGCTTTTATACGTTGCACCACCTGTTTATGCGTTTCCGTACCAATATCGGCACCATTCACCTCTATAATACGGTCTCCTTGTTTCAGACCGGCTCGTTCAGCTGGTGATCCGTCATCAACCTTACCGATATATTGGCCTGGTTTGCCCTTTTCGGCATGCAGGTTAAAACCGTATCCATCGAAATTATCTCGTTTGATCACATGACACAGGCGTGGCGCTGATGATGCAATTGATTCCGTACCATTCTTCGATTGATTCTCTGACATATCTAATCTGGATGACGTATTTTATGCAACAGAAATATTCTTTTCACCCCCTAGTTTCATCACATTGGTTATCATACAACGATTCGGAACTCCAACCACCTGTTGATGACGATAATGATTTATTTCCTTGAATAAAATTAATTTTATTTATTAAAAATTTCGTGGCATTTCAAAGTATCAAAATTTCCAAATACAAATTCTTGTTTTTTATCCAGAAAATCAGTAATCAGATTAAAATGTAATTAAGTCTTGATAAGATGCACGCAACAGGTGAGAATGGGTGGGAAATAAATTAATTTAAAAAAAAACAATCATCGAAATTCCATTATTAATCATTCGATTATAAATTAACAGTAAACTCTCAATTCTCGATAAAAACTATAATTTCTTTTTAAACCATTACCGGAAAATATCGAAAGTTTACTGTAAATATAAATTATACATCACAAAATCATCATCATTTCTCGATCAAAATGATCGGAATGAGAGAGAGATGACTGAAAATATTTTATTTGCATGTCGATGATGATTGGATGATTACACCTCTCCAGGGCCATGGGATTTTTATCTCTTATTTTATTGTCATTGTTTTTTTAGGCCAATGATACAGATTTGTAAACAGCCAACCCTCGTTTCACATGTAGGGTATAGTCATCACTTAAATAATGATTGTTTGAGATTTCTCCATTTCAAAATGCAAATAAATGTGTGCTAACCGCAAATAAAATTGATGAGCGCACGATTAGGTACAAAAAAAAAACATGACAAAAGATAACGTAAATTTCCGATTTTTTTTAAATGGAAATTAGGTGAATTTATGAATTTAAAATAATTAAATTTTGTCAAGGTCGATTAATTTTTTTGTCATTAATCGGTTGGAAGTGTCTATCTCCGGATGGACTTCGAAATTAAATATAATAAAATCGATTTTTATCTGGAAATTCTGATTAATTTTAGGGAATTAAAATTTACCTTTTAAAAATTTGACAATTAAAAAAATTCGATATGTTTAACTGGTAACGATATAAGATATACTGAATCGAAATGATTTAAGTCTAGTCAAAAAGGTGAACGGCGGGTCCTACCCCCTCTCTGTCCCTACTCACCTACTCCCCCGTTAGATTATTTATCGTTAATAACAAATAAAAAACTTGTTCTGTAACATCGGAGATCAGAGAAACGAACTAGAATTCGCCCGTTGAATCTGAATTCACTTCTAAATTCATTCTATTTAATGTAAACATCCCTGACACATCGATAAATTGTTATATGAATAATGATTGTGATAAAAACTGGGCATTGGTGGATGGAATAAATGGCTTGGATTTTTTGGCAGTTTCTTCCCGGATTCGATTTAACATTTCGAAAAACTTTTTGTTTTACTTGAAGATCCTTTTCTTGAAAAATATCATTTTTTAGAATTTTTATTTGAAAAAACAAATCGGGAAATTTTATACATTTTTGAGCGACAAAAATTTCGAAATTTTTTCGGAAAATGAATGTATTTCTCGGAAATCGGGAAATTTCATAAAAATCCAAGCATTTCGTGAAATTATGAAAATTTTATGAATATTTCACGATTTTCAAAAATCCGCCATTTTCGAGAAAATGCAAAAATTTCATAAAAATTTGATAGACAAATTTCGAAAATTTTTAGGAAAATATGAGTTTTTTTTTACTAGTAATCGTTATGGTTTTTAATTTATAAATATTTTGTGAAAATTTGAAGTTTTGTTTCCGAATAAAAATCGTATATTTCGGGAAAATGTCAAGGAGGATACGTTAATTTGTTTGTAATTTGATTGAGGAAAAATATTAAATAAAAATAAAATCCGTTACACATTTGATTTCATATATAATATTTTATTTCTTTTTTTTTTTTTAAATCCAATTTTTATTCTAAATTAATCCATTTGTTTTAGTTTTCTTTTATTTAATTAAAAAAACAACAGAAATTTTAATTTTTAATTTGACGACAAATTTTTATTCTAAATTCTATATTTTTTATTAAATTTTAATTTTAAAAACTAAAAACAGAAATGTTTACTGATTTTTTGCATAATGGGGATGAAATTTCTATGATTTATATTTGTTCTTGGGAGATGATCTTAATTAATAAAAATCTGATCGTCTTAAAATTAAATCGTCCCGATCAAGAATTTTGTACAAAAAAAAAAAAAAACAAAAATAATTGATTTGATCAATTACGTTTCTTTTTTTTTTTAATTAAAAAAAAAAAAACCTGCTTTTATAGGAATTCAGTAAATGATTTTCAAAAAAATTTATTAAACCCTGTCAAGATTATTTTTCAAAAGTTTTGTTAAGTTTTGTTTCTTTTTTTTTGTGACGATCCACACGAAATGTAAATAATTTTCCTTAAATGTCAACCGAATATTTTTGGCGCTTTGCGGGTTCATATTCATCACTATCATCTTGTTCACCGGACATTGCAGCGCCCCCATCATGCTCATCATAAACGTCATCGGAATCGTGCAGTAATTGTCGCTTTGTAACGGATGAATTTGGACTTGTTATATAACTTCTAAAATAAGTTAAATTTGTTATTATAAAATGTGATTTTAAATAAAAAATGTCCCGTCTTACCCATAACCGTAACTTGAAGAATAGCAAACTTCTTCATTTCCGTTTTTATTCTTATGGTAAGCAGCGCCGCCTGGTGATCCAGGTGCTGACTGCAAGACAATATCATGCAACGGTGAATTTTCACTTGAATTGTCTAGGAACGGGGAAAAAACGATAGAAAATTAAATTCAATTTTTTTTTTCATTGATCAATCAATCATCTAACCCATATGACTTGGTGATACTGGTGCAGATCTAGGCATACCGTACGGTGTTCGAAAACATTGACTACCGCGTTGTCGACGTTTCTTATAGCTTTGGTCAATCAATTTCGCTTCGCTGGTCGGATCTATACGCCAGAAACTACCTTTCCCCGGTTCATCTTGGGATCGGGCCACTTTTATGAAGTATCTAGTGATCCAGAATCGTTACATCAGTATTAGATAGTCAAGGAAAATAAGAGAACTAACCGATTCAAACTCAAATTATGACGAATTGAATTCTGCCATCCCTTATTCGCCTCCTTCCGATAATACGGATAATGTTTCGATATGAACGAATAAATCCCAGACAATGTTAACTGCTTTTCGGCGGATGCCGATATGGATTGTACGATTAACTGGGCGTAGCTGTACGGCGGCTTCTCGTAATCATTTTGTGATGACGTTGATGGCGGTGGAAAGAGATCCTGGATAGAAGGGGGGGGGAGGGAAATCGAAGCATATAATATGTGGTGAGCGAACCGTAGATAGCACAACCACGTCTCTTTTGTCAGGCGTTGGGAAAGACGTTACGATTTTAAACGTTTTCTCTTATGAAATTTTGAGGTTACAGACATTTTGGAGTTTTAAAATTTCGGAAACTAATCAATCAAATGTTTGGACGTGTTGAACATTTCCTGAAATTCCAAATATTTGAAAGTTTCCGAAATTTACACATTTTTTAAAAAGTCAAAATTTTCTAAAATTTATAAAAATTTCCAAGAAACATCAAAATACGGGAAAATTTCAAAACGATCAAATCTCAAATGTAAGAATTATCGAAAAGAAATGTGACTTCTTGTGACTGCGAGACTGGATTGAGATGTCTAACTAGACGTTTCGTGCTATCAGGAGACAGGGAGAGAAAGGGGACGGGTATTTCATTAACAAAAACCTTAAAACTAATAGTTACATTTTGGAAATTATTATTATTGTTGTAATTGTATGAATGATAATCTTGAAAGCCGGGTCTTGGACTTGTCGGGCAACTATTTGCAGCGCTAATTGTACCTGAACGAAATAGAAATATTTAAAGAAATCAAATGTCTCGTGATAGATCGATTAACACTCACCGGTCGGTGATGGAAATGGGCTCTTCCGTTCCGTTTCCGGTATTGATATTTTCAATGGGGAATATATCACATTTGAATTTTCAACCGTTTTTGAATTTTTCGTAGCGTCAAATGGCTCGTCAATGTAACTCTCGAACAGTATCCGAATGTTAGTGCTCGGAAATCGTAAGGTACATCTGATTAATAGAAAATGAATCATTGAATTTAATGGGTTAATTGGGTCGAACTTACGTTTTTGGTAGTTTAAACGGTTCGGAGCTGCGCCGTTGAAATGAATCGTCAACGAAAACGCCATTCTTTGATAGGCAAACCAAATAAAATTCACCGCCAACGCATTGGGTATGGGTGGTTATTGGTCCGCCGGGTGTAGCCTGCTGTGAAACAGTTTGCTCCTGATAATTATCATGCATTATCGTTAAATGTTTCCGGGACACAAAGCTATTCTTTCCGACATGAAAATGGACGCTAGACGTTGATGAATTCCTACCAATTTCAATGAGATGATCACATATATATAAAACGTCGTCCTTGTAACTTAACCGGCCATACACGTGCTGAGATTGTTCGGTTTTATTGATTTTAACCAGAACGTTGTTGGTGGCGGCCGTTGGAGGTAATTGTTGTGCGGTTATTGGATGATGGTTACTCGGTGATACGGTGGTCGCAATCACATTGCTACCCACCTCTGATGGATGGCCGCTGTAGTATTGGGGCGGCGGATTAGGTGGCGGATGAAATTGCACGGTGACATTTTGTTGTTGGACTGGTGGCGGTGCCATTGGCCCGGCTATTATTAACTGTTGATTATATAAGTTGCCAACGCTACCTCCGCCACCATCCTCCTGTTTTATCGCCATTATATATTCGGTTGTTGCTGGACTATCGCCACCCCCTTCAACGGATGGCGGGCCAGAATCTAACTCATCCGTTTGTAGATGATGATTTTGACCGTTCGTCGATCCATTATTACCTCCTTGTTGCCCCTTATTCGGCATCATCATCATTTTCTTTCTTTTCAAGGTTTTATACCTTATTTTACCTACAAAACAATTCGCGGAAAACCTGAAAATTGCGAAGAAAACTTACTAATTTCTAATATCATTTTTTCTATCGATTTCGAACCAACCAAATCGAAAAAGAAACAATAATAAAGAGAACACAATTCCGGCTTTTACAAATCAAACCCCAACTCATTGGGCACTACCCAAAGAACAGTCAGTAAGATGACTGTTTGTCTCTATCAGACGACGTCACTCCCCCCGCTGAATTTGTTCTCTTTTCAATTTATTTTAATGAATGGAATTTTTTTTGTTCCAACACACGCTCGTTTCGGTTTAATCATGATGATGATCCGATTTGGGTTTCTCTCTCGGTTAAGTAATCCGGAATAAAAAAAAAAAAAAAAAAACAATTGGGAAGCAAGAAAAACAAATGGCGGCGAATAAAAATATTTACAAAAACAATGAGGAAAAATGCAAAGCGGGTTGTTTATGCGGTAAAAAAAAATTGAAATGGAATTGATGCCAACGCAAAGAAAAATAAACAGAGAAGTTTGATTAGGATTGTCAATCCTCTCAGTTGGTCTCTTTACTCAACAAAGGAATCACTTGAAATGGACATTTGACAACACTAATATTCAAAATTTTATTTATTTATTTACGCCGTCATTTCGTCATCAAAATCTGGGTTGCCAAATTCAATTTCAATTCTTCCCATCCAATAAATTACCATATCGAATGGCCGAGATCACTGAATCGGCCGGAAAAGGTTTGAAATTCGGTTTCAAATAAAATTTACCTTTTTGTTTTTTTGTTGATTTGGGGCCAGAGAGAAAATTCGTTTGTTTATTTTCCAACCAAATCAGCCACCAAATAAAATTATTCCATGCGGTGTTAATTGCGTCAATGGGGGACACACGGAAAATGAAAAAATGTCTCTTCAAATCGATTGAACACTTTTTGAAACTTATCCCGAATAAACTCCACACGGATAGAATCTATTTTCCATACAAAACGGGAACAGAAAATGTTTCTTCTTTTTCTATCTTTTTTTTCTTGAAAATAAAAAAGGAAAATATTGAGAACAAACCGAAACGTATAAAAACACACTTTTAGCGCAGGGATCGCGCGAGAAACTGAAACTGAAAAATTGGTTAGAAAAAAAAAATAAAATAAATAGTCGGAGATACCCCCGATTATCGAAATGAGAGCGAGCCGTGCGGTAATGATTGTTAATGATTACGGCTCTTTCAATATAAGAATTCCAGCCAATGGGAAAAGGGCTGTCCCAGTGATCACCAAGCTTCTTGCTTTAATATTTATGAATAATACCTAACGTATAATATCTGGGGATTATACTTAAATGTATAATAACTGAACTTTCCACTTTTTGGAGAAGTTTTGTACAAAAATGCCAATTTCGATGAACATTTAATTAAACAAATAGAAAATGGATGTCAACTCGTTAATATGAAATTATTCTGATAAGAGATTTCAAGTATAAAATTATATCTAAATACTTTCTATGAGCTTTTTATATTTCGCCGAGCTTTTAGGAAAGTTTTAATTATAAAACTAAAAGTGAATTAGTCGGATAGAAAAGAAATTAAAAAAATACGAATATTTATTTTAATTAAAAGCTTTCAGAAAGTTTATCTATCGTTGAGAAAGCTTATGTTAGAGAAAATTCTAAATGTTTATTAACATTATAATTCATTATTTCGATCTAATAACTTCAAATCAGTGAAATTGACGATTTTTTGCAAAAGCTTTAAGAAACTTCCAAAAGCTCATTCAAAGTTTTGAATTAAAATATTATTTTATTCATTTTCAAATCTCTTTTACCTCCCGATAAATAAATTTAAATGATATCGGAAACTTTCGTTAAAAAGCTCTGTAGAAAGTTAAAATCTGCACGAAAGCTGTAATGAATTAATTTGAATGCAAATGATCATGAAGGCATTCATATTTCTGTTTGCCCTTTCTTGAAAATTTATATGCTTTCAATGAGCTTTCGAGATTTTTGAAGAATTGTTTTGGAAACATTTGAAATTTCGTGAAAGAGCCAATATCTGGATAGGAAATAGATTTTAAAACGAAAAAAATAGGGATTGGAAAATAAAAGCTTTCTGGGAGCATTTAAGTCCTTGCAGAGCTTTTGTATGCAAAGTTTAGTTTTGATATTTTTTGTAATTTTTCTCAATTAATTTTAAAACTTCCTGCATCATTACATTTTTTTTTTTTTGGATCCGCGGAAATAATCGGGAAATCCAGATCAAATGCGGAAAATCCGGATAATTTTTTACCTGTCAAAGCAACTTTCTGTGTTTTTATTAAGCAAATTTTGAACGTTTTCGGTTTTCTTATGAAAAAATCGAAGCAAAGCGTCGATTTTATACAATTTTTTCTGGCTATCTTGGGGAAAACTTAAATTTCAGGGAAATTTTCTCTGGAAACCGGAAATCTGGTTTTCTGGAAATAAATTGAAGAAATTGTGGAAGAAACTGTTCCATAAAACTCATCCCCCTATTTTAGGGGGCTCGATTCAAGGTGTCCTAGGTGGTCTCAAAAGGAGGCTCCTTCTCCAAGTCCAAAGCAAGGTAAGTGCTTATGCACTTGGGCGGTTGGTTGGAAAAGGAGTCT
>JANTOP010010417.1:0-15450 GCA_027564815.1 Symmerus nobilis
TCATCGTGATTGAAAACCAATCACGATGGCCCGTCACGATGAACGATGAACGATGAAAAATCACGAAATGTATGGCCAGCATTAAAGTGTTGCTATGCTCTACCGTGTAATAACAGAACAGCCTAACTAAATTTTCTCACATTTTGGGAAATTAAGGTTTTAGTTTAACTTGCAATCCGATATGTACAGCATTTAAATGTAATTCTAATGTAAATATGCGAGGAGATACGTTCTCTTGTTTTGTTTAATTTTCTGATATGGCAAAAATAGCTAGTTTGGAGACACTTTTTGTAGCGCCCAACAAAAAATGTAAATGTATAGAAAGATAGATAAATATGTGTAGATTTCAAAAACGTATACTCCGACAAAAAGACCTAACTTGAATTACACTGTTCTGTTATTGCACGGAAAGATATCCTTTATCCTCAGGAAACAAATTAGATGCTGTAGCATTTATGGTTTCTGCTAAAATGATTTTTATATAAGAAAAAGCACTCATTTTTAAAATAGCTAGTTTTCTCAAAAGAATGGATATTTCATTCCAGCTTCTGGAAAGCATCTATAGTTTGGGCCTCCCTATTATCGAAAACCTGGCACACATCGTTGCGAAACATAGTCTATTATTTTTTATGCAATAAAGCAAAAATCCCTTTTTCCAAGTTTTTTTAAAGTTCGAGCCCCATAAAGTCAACGTGGAACGTTTATTACCTTTTCAGAACTATCTTACAGTTTAATAGTAAATTTGTAATACATAGGTGGAAGGTTCATCAATGGGTTAATATGCCGTTTTGTTAACAAAAAATTTGCTGATCTAAAATATTCAAATATCAGATTCTCCTCTACACATTTTAATAAAATTTTGTACGTAAGTCGTTTCCTTCTAAATTCATGGATAATTAAATTATTACCTTTAAATGTTAAAATAATAATATTAAAATATTAATAACTAATTATTATATTACCATAAAAGATCTCAGGAAATATAACATTTGTTAATTCCGTTCCAAAGCGATATGAGAATCAATATCCCAATTTTCAAATTGTTCGTGAAAATCAAGACCTTCGTTAAGTTTACCTCTTTGACATTTATGTTTCTCTACAAAGGTTTTTTTTTTGGATTGACATATCGGTTAGTCGATAAAAAATGCATTCTTCTCAGACTGTTTACGAAAACAATAAGTTGGTTGGAATTTTGTAAAGTGATTTGTTTGTTATTATCAGTTTCTAGTGAAATAAATTTGTGATTGGAATAAAAATAACGTAAAACTAAAATAACTATCGATTATATGTAGACAAGTTAAATAAATATCAATAATTTGACAGATAATTGATTTTAAAAGTGTATTGCTCCTGCCTGGCCTGGTACAACAAGAAAAGCGAGATTGCTTTTGGTGGTTTCTTAACAATAGCGTAACGCATTCTTGGCTTGCATTGCAATTAAAATAGCTCTTTGTTCAATTTGACTTTCACAGAAAGATTGTATAATGTCGTCGTCAGATTCTGTAAAAACTGTAAGTATTTCTCATCTACTTTTATTAATTTTGAAATACCTAAGGATTACGATAATTTAAATATCAATTATGTGTTTATAAAAAAAAAAGTCGATAAGGGTGCGGCCGGAACCGGTATTTTAATTCTTGCATTTGTGAATTAATCTGCATGTTTTTAAATAATTATTTTTTTATATTAATAAATTGCAACTACTCTTTCGACATCAAACATTTATATACTCAATTGTTAATTTATAATGATTCATCGGTCAAATATCTCATAATCCGTTAACTACCTATAACTACCTAGTCGTTTACGATTTGATAGTTATTTATTGGTTTTTGTTTTTTATATTTAGTTTTCCATCCAAATTATGTAAATCTTCTTGTTGATAGCTATTCTTTTTTTAAACGACAAGGAGCAATTTACCAGCCGTGGGCGAGTCAAATCTATTTAAAATAACTCGGAGACAACCATACGGAAGTTAATCATCATACTAACTTCAATTGAAATAAGATGTATTATACTATTTCCCCTGGAACTCCGTTCACCATATATTTAGTAGACTTCCCTATTTATATGACCGCAAATGAGATATTTTATTTATGTCGAGTTTGATTGACGTCCACAGGAGTTCTATTTGCTTCAATTTCTATCCAATGTTAAATTTGAACACATTGGTTTAGGGTGTACACTGCTAGAAATAAATCAAACTTGACATTAGATTAGTCATCATTCATCATTGATCATGTAGTCCGAGCAGTTGGTCGTCTAATGCAACTGGATTAACATCCAAAAAAAATAGTACCTACCCATGTGTTTCTAGTATTTTCAATTCATCTGTTTGATGGCAGATCAGCGGCGTGCAGTCAATATCTACATAAGGTGTGCAGAATTGTATGACATTAACAAGATCTTAGCTTAGCTTGATCTATTTCAATCAAGAATTTGTAGAACAAACTTTTAAAAAAAAAAACCTGATATGGGTAGGGGTGATCGATATATAAAAAACAAAACAGAAGCAAAATTGGTTGTTTTCAGGGAAATTGTTATAATTTTCCAGGACATTTAAGATTAGGAATTTTCGATGTGAATTCAAATAGGGCATGACCTACCTGATTCATCCATACCTTAAGGATCAGGGGGTCACCTATGAACTTATGTGTTTAAATTCCCCTTAAAACTCGACTTGTACAAGATTCAATGACGGGAAAGGTAAGGACAAATTTCAGGAAAATATCGGGGGAAATCCATTCAAAATAGAGAAAAGTTGGGGTATAGGCAAATTCTAAGAAAATTCCGATAAATTAGAGAAATTCGGGGAAAATGGAGAAGTAGAGACTAGTGCCTATAAGTGCTTATCATTTTTACATATTTTTTTATTGCTTTTGACTGTTTTTACAAAAGACATAAATTCTGCGGATAGATCTCCACTCCGCAGTTAAAAACTAGTGGCAAAATTGTACCGAACTGAATAACTCGTCAATTATACACCTAAACTGTCTGTTATGAGGCAAAGCAGATTATACTGCAAATGGCTATTGATATAAAATACGGCAAAGTCGAGAAAAATGTCGGTAAAAAGGCTGACGGTCAGAAAATGTAATCGAAGAAATCGAGAAGGTGTGCTCTGCACCTTCTGCGCATTTGATTGCACGCCATTGTGGCAGATATAGATCGGTACATTAGCGATAAAAAGAGTGTTTTAAAAAAGTAAGGCTTATTTTCATCGAAATCGCTTCGTAACGTTTCCCTAGACCCCCCTCCCTCCCCCTATCACAAACTGTCACATTTTCCTTGACCCCTTCTCCCCTAAGTGCGTTACGTAATATATGAACAGCCCCTTATTACAAACAGTACTGGGATTTAGCAGCACAAAGGACTGCATTGGGATTTAGCACACGGTTAAGAGACTTTTTCCATGTAACTAATGTGATCAACTAGAAAATTTTGCACCCCTATATTATGTACTTCACTGTACCAGTCTTTAAATCTCCAGAACATTACCACAAAATTCTCTCTTGAGTAAATTTATTTGTTGCTTTGATTAAAATGCGATTACAATGTAATGAGAATGACTAACAATAGAACTAAGCATCCATTACGAAATATTGGCCCGATTCACGAGGTGGGTTACAAATAACTCACGTTTTAATTCATAACCAAGTTTTCTGACATTAGTACTAAAAATTGCGATTTATTTCGTTTTGATACCACTTTTGTGTTATGAAATGTCAAATCTTGATCATCTGTTTGTAGGCGATAGTGGAGTGTTTGTCGTCTAGGTGAAAGTGTAAAAGAAGATTAGGATCTTATTTAAAAAACAATATTACTGAAAATAATTATTAAATCGGTCGGCAACCGGTGACGATATTGCGATTATATGTTCTTGAATATCGGTATACATATAGACGTATAAATACATATTGGTCAAGTGCTGTTTTCCATTTCTCATTAAGTCACTTTCTATTTTCATTTTCTAAGTCATTAGGAAAAGTCATAAAAGTAATAATAACTTAATTTAATTTTTCGCGTTATATCGAGGCTCTTGTTCCACATCTTGGGGAAACAGACGCATAATTAAGTAAATTATACATTACATTTATCAATAAAATTAAAATAAATTTGAAATAAAAGAGCAATTTTGAAGGAAAAGTTAAGTATACATTTTCTAATTTATAACTATATTTCAATACTTTCCGTAAGCCCATTTTCTCCTATTTTTATTTTAAAATTCCAAACGGGATGTTTTCAAATAAAACTTAAATAACAACGGTTACCATGAAAAAAAATATGAGATTGATTAACGAAATATTTTAACTATAAATTTTATTACAGAAATTTACAAATTCTTGAATCAAATTTTGAAGTATATATCAAATACATTGATACTCCCAAAATTTATAATTTATAATTCCTTATATTGTATAATTGTATACCTAATTTTAGTACCAATATTTAGTTCTCATGTTAAACCTTTCAATTTTCAGTGTTATTTTAACCAAATGATTTATTTGGTGTTAAGGATGGGTTAGATATGATTAACCCGTATGTTGTGAATTGAGAGTTCGGCTAACACGGAGTTTTAAACATTAAAACGCGTTTTAAATTTGTCGTGAATCGGAGCCATTATATTAATGCTTTATTTTGTTGCTTTCGGACACCAGATAAATTCTCATAATACAATAGTTTCCTTTGATGTTTTCCTTCATATATATCAATGTTCCCCAATGTAAGATTTGTAATATACTCATCTGACTTGATGAGCAGTCAGTCATTAAAAGGTTGTCTTCCGTAAAAATAACCCAAATTACACGTTAAAAAACTCAATTAAAGAATTTTAATTTATTATGAACCAAATATGGCCTAATTCAAATAATAAATAAAACAAAAAAAGTAAATCGTGCTTTCAATTAATTAAAATTGTATGCACGTTTTATTTTCTAAATAAAGTCAACGCAATTCCGTTGAATATAAATATAATAAAACTAACTGCAATTTAATTGACGTTTTCTTTAAAAATTTTAATTCATTCTTGATTTCATAAAATTAGAGTAATGTTTGTATATCAGCAATGAAAAGATCTGTGAATGATGTTGTTTTGGTTATATTGGAATTGGATGCCACTATTTACTTCCCGCCGACTCGGAGCCTTTAAATATTAATTGTATTTTTCAAAAACTTTCCGTTAATATTCAATTAAAAAGTTTTCAACAAAAAATATGTTGAGTATGACATGAACATTACTATTCATTCATTTTCTGTACGAAATAAAAAAATCTCTGATTGAATTTAATAGGACTCAACATATCCTCAATATGTATATCATATCAGTAGACAAAACAATTTTTATTAATGAATAATTTGTTATGTAATAAATGTATAAACAGATTCGATTTTAAAGGTCGAAAAAAATTCAAATTTAACATTTAACATCTCTGAATGTCATATTGGTCCAATTTATTTTTGGCTAATTTTTATATAATTATAATAAAATTAATTTTGAAATCTTTCGAATCTATTAGTTTTATTATCCATTTTACAAACATTTTTTACAAAATCAAATATCTAAACGAAGCACCAACATGTATCGTTAAAGTAGTAAATTATTAATGAATATTCAATATACGAGACTCAGCGGCTCAATATAGGAATTAACAGCTGTAATATTGTCTTTGAGCCCCTGAATCGTTGCTGGAGCATACACCTGGAATAAATGGAAAAATCTCGCAGGGCCACATGATAATGTTCTAGAAATCTATACTATACATTTACCACAATCTTAACATAATCACAATAATTATATTCAGCAAATTCGTTGTGAATTTAACTAGTTAGTATTAACCAGTTACAGTCTTTAATTGTTAGTTGTTAATAATAGTTGGAATCCAAATTTGTATCAGATGAGGTGTGACGTATATTTTCGTTTGTATATTAAATTATAAATTTATCATTATTCAACACATCGAGAAAGTATGTGGAAATGTCTGAAAAATTCCGGAAAATTTAGGATATTATGGAGAAAGTCGACAGAAGGAGTAATGGTGGGAAAATGTCGGACAAACTTCAGTAAATGCACTAGTTAGCAGGGATCGCGAAAAATCGAAAAAAAATAAGTAGAAAATTCGAGTTCTTCGCAAATTGCCCATCAAAATTTAGGGGTTGATTTTAATGGAATTATGAGAAATTACTTTCTTCATTATTTGTTTAAGAACAATTTTGCGTTTTTAGTTTTTTGAAATTTCGGAGAAAATTTCTGGAAAATTCAGTTTATCTACTAAATGGTTCCCAAATTCATAAGAATTATAAGCAATTTTGTTTTCTTGAAAATTGATATTTTAGCATTCAATTGAATTTTATGAATGAAATTTCATGAAATTTTCTGCAAGTGAAATTTTGAAAATTATGAAAATTGAGAAAAACCTTGAATTTGGACGATTTGAAAAAAATATCTTGAAAATTGGATGGAAAATCATCTCAAAATTCATCTAAAATTGAAATCACAAGAAAGCATGGATATTTGCCTGCTTTTTTTTGGATCTCTCCGGAATTTTCCACACCTTATATGACTTTTCCTTGCTGATTACTAACTATCCCAACCTTTTCCCCATTTTCGTATCTCTTCACTGTAATTTTCTGGTTTTATTCCAAATTTCTGGATTTTCTGTTTTTTTTTCCCGGACCATTTGGGTACCGAAGATGCTAGAAAAATCAGAGAAAATTGGGCATTTGAGTAATACTCCCGAAAAATGTCGTAGAATAGTAAATGGAAATCGATCAATTAGCCAAGTCGAAAGAAATGGAAAAATTGACAACTTTTTTAGAATACATTTATTTTAATCAATTATTTGAATCCTTCCAGTCAGCCCCAACCAATATTAAACCTCACAATTCCTATAACACTAATTTTTGGTGAGTTTCTAGTGTTTTATTTCGTGTTCTATTTCTATATCTTCCAATTTTGGCCACAACAAGTCAGAATATGACTAAATACTTAATGCTTATAATATGGTGACAAAAAGACCAAAAGTTGGGACGAAATAGTTGAAAAAAGTCTAGAAAATCCAACAAAAAAAGCCACGAGACGGTTCAGAAATTCAATTTAAAAATTTAGAATAAATGAAAAAATTAGGAAAAGAAAAATCAGAGTGATTCGGTAAACAGTCCAATTGTGGAGACAATTAGTCGGAAAATTACCGGCAAAATTAGGAAATTCAGGGAGAAGTCTCGGCAAAATCAAATTGATTATTTCTTAGTTATTAATCTGTTTGTAAATCGCCAGAGATTTTTCACTTCCAAATTTTATTAAGAAAAGTTCATCTAATTTGAATAAATTTTTTTCGCAGATAGTTGATCATTTTCCATATTTCTAGTTTCTAATTATATTCTAATTTTTAATTATAATGGGAAATAAGAAATGTATAACTGATACAATCTTGAATTTTCGTGATTTAAATTACTTTTTACTGATATTTAGAAAATAATTCGTAGGTTCTTATGTTTAGTACTACAAATAATTTTGTTCGTTTTACAAAAATATTAATCGAGTTGGCAGATGGTCCCTTAGGCCAATTGTATCGCTTGATCGGGCCGCAAGTGGCCCGCGGGCCGTAGGTTGCCCACCTTTGATTTAGATGGTCTATTGAGTCTCCAAATCGAGAAATTACATCAAGAACATTAAACCTTTCAAGCAATAAATCGATTGTTTCTCGACTTATGTAACATGTAGCGCCGTCTTGTTGGAAGTAAAGTCGTTCGTAATAACGCACCCAATTCACCACCCTCATTTTAGAAAAAATATGGTCCAATGACACCACCAGGCCAAAAATGAAACCAAACTGTCCTTCGTTGTAGTTAACGATTTTGTTCGACTATCATCCTTGGATTTTCAGAACCCCAGACGCGATAATTTTGCTTATTCACCAAAGAGTTGTGAATGTGCCTCCTCATTACGGATGAATTGCTTGAAAAAATGGCCACCTGTTTGTTTCCTCCATTTCCAACAACCAATCAATAAACGTGCGACGTTGGCCGTGGTTGACACTTCTGGTGTTAACTGAAACTTGTAGACCTCTGTGTAAAATTCTGTGCGTGCTGGCTGTTTTTATCGGTTTTTATGCCTTATTGGCTTGAACGTCTTCGAATTAACATTCCCGGATCTTCCGCAACACTATAGGCTGGTCAGCAATTTTTATGACCGAACACCTGTTATGTTCTTGACATCTATAACTTGGCCGAAACGTTCAAATTTAGCGATTAATTTTATTATACTTAGGCGAGAAGATGCTTCAGTCTACCAAATTCAGTACGAACTTTGCGAATTGTCTCTGCAAAATGTACGCCATTTTTGTAGCAAATTTTTACAATATTAATGCGTTGTGCAAGAGTTTATTGATCCATTTCCGTCAACCGCTTAGTTTTGAATACTCAAACAGATGCGAAATAGCAGGCAATTTAAAATGAAAGGTCTTATTTGAACATCTTGTATATATTGTTTAAGTCAAGGAAAACAATACGTAAAACTTTACGAAGAGTCCTGCTGATGAATCAAAAATTACGTTAAGCTTCTTCGTAATATAAGTTTATATACTATATATAAAAAATAATATAAATTGTTAATTACTGTTTTGCTATTTTTAAGTTTTCCAGTTTGGAAACTCCTGGATATGTTGGATTTGCAAATCTACCTAATCAAGTGCATCGAAAGTCTGTTAAAAAAGGATTTGAATTTACATTAATGGTCGTTGGTGAATCTGGCTTGGGTAAGTCAACATTAGTCAACAGTCTTTTCTTGACTGATTTATATCCAGAACGAGTGATACCAGATGCAGTTCGTAAGTATTTTTTCTTAAATAAACCAATTTAATGTAATGTAAGCAAATTAAAGTGATAAATTAATCCACTACTTATTGAAGAAAAACAAACACAAACCGTTGAATTGGTGGCATCGACCGTAGAAATCGAAGAGCGTGGAGTGAAATTACGATTAACTGTTGTCGATACACCAGGTTTTGGTGATGCAACCGATAATTCGAATAGTTTTAGTGCAATATTAACTTACATCGATGAGCAGTACGAACGATTTTTACGCGATGAAAGTGGATTGAATCGCCGTAATATCGTTGATAGTCGTATACATTGTTGTTTCTATTTCATATCACCATTTGGACATGGGTAATAAAAAATAATTTCAAATTAAATATTTGAATTGGTAGATATTTGAATTAAATTATTTTGTTCATATTTACCTTACAAAGCTTGAAACCATTGGATATTGAGTTTATGAAAAAACTTCATTCGAAAGTGAATATCGTACCCGTTATTGCAAAAGCTGATTGCCTAACTAAAAAAGAAATACAACGATTGAAATGTCGAATTTTACAGGAAATCGAAGAGAATGGAATCAAAATCTATCCACTACCCGATTGTGATAGTGATGAGGATGAAGACTATAAAGAACAAGTAAAATATGGATTGTTGTATCTATGGGAAAAATTGTATTTGAATTTTTTTTTAAGGTTCGCCAATTGAAAGAAGCTGTGCCATTTGCTGTATGTGGTGCAACCACATTGCTTGAAGTTAAAGGACGCAAAGTTCGTGGTCGTTTATATCCGTGGGGCGTTGTGGAGGTGGAAAACCCCGATCATTGTGATTTTATTAAATTGCGAACAATGTTAATGTAAGTGCATATTAAAAATAGTTTCCCGCAGTGCTGCAAATTTTTAGATTAAGAGAAGTTGTAAGGGGAATATTGTTTATCGTTTATTATTCCTGAATTAACATCTAACAATATAAAATTAATTAATTTTGGAGCTTATAGTTGGAAACTACCTACGGGAATACAGGCTTAGACATTATCTACTTTCTTTAACCATTTTTTACAATATGTGATGTTCCATAGGAAAAGGGACCTTATCTACTTAGAAGATAAGGTCCCTTTTCCTATGGAACATCACATATTTAGTCGTAACTTAGAAGTAATATCCTCTTAATATTCTCGTCCATGTTTCGCCCGCATCACTTTGCCATGACAACAACTAACAAGTTCCGAAACTTTAGATGATTATTATATTACTCAGAAAAGGGAGGACAAATTTTGAAAAGTATAACCAATTAAAATTATTTTGTGGTATATGGCCAATGCAAATTAATTTTCAAACATTTTAAAAAAAAAGTATATATTATATTTTGAAATATGCTTTCAACCAATTGAAAACTCACCTCTGGCTCACAATTTTATAGATATTGGACTGAAGTCTCAATAAGTCTCAATATTTTCGCGGATTAGAACTTTTTTGCATTATGGTCTTCGACTCCTACATATATAATTATACATAGATATACATTAGGGTGGAGTGATTTCTATCCGACATCGGAATAGCCTTTTTATGGTACATTGGTATGTCCTAATCACTGTTGTAGTACATTACTGTTTTCTTAAAATTCATCTTCCTCTTGCACCAAGTCGATTTATCCTTTTGTGTTCCTTTTATGTAAGATATTTTTCAGACACCTATTACTACTAAACCATAAGAGCTAGAATATTGAAGTAAGCTGAAGTTGATAGCCAAATTATGTAGCTTTCTAATACATATCAAGGATTAAAAAAAATACATAATTCAAAGTCTAATTTTTTCAAAATATCTCAAAAATTGTGAAGAAGTAAAATTAAATTTCAAATTCCGCCAATAAAAATAGGTTCAAGAAATATTTTTCTCCCTCAAATGAAGTGGGTGATAGAACAAGAAAAATATAGAAACACACTCGTGATGTGTTCTCATGAGTGAGGATTTCCAATGCCTGGTAAGAGGTGCCTGAAAAATATCTTACATAAAAGGGATACAAAAGGGTAAATTGACTTGGTGCAAGAGGAAGATGAATTTTAAGAAAAAAGCAATGTACTACAACAGTGATTAGGACACAACGTATTCAACGTAATCAACGTACCATAAAAATGCTATTCCGATTAAAAATAAATACAAAAAAAATTTTTCATATATCAACACTCCACTCTAATATACATACATATGGTCCTTAGTTGAAAGCGAAATAAAATCTTTTAATAGTTTAATAATATATGATTTTTCAATAAGGAAAAGGTCGGGCGGGTAAGGGCGGGTCGATGTTGAAATGGAATAAAACAAGCCGTGTGTGAATTATTAACAAAATTCTTTATTTATTTAAAAGGCCTATGTTTTCCATTACGTGTAGAATATAACATCCTTTAAATGTCCGCCGCGACTTCTCACGATGGCCGGATCCGAGTGGTCCAATTTTCCATGACCCGGCCGCATAAATCCGGCTGAATTTGAGCTATGGCCTGGGTTATGTTGACTTTAAGGGCATCGGTATCGGTATCGGCATTGCGGCTTATTGGCATAGACCAGCGAGTTTAGATAACCCTACAAGGAAAAGTCTAGCGGGGTCAGATCGCACGAACTTGGTGGCCAAATCACATCACCTCTGCGGGAAATAAGTATATCCTCAAATCGTTCATGCAGAATATTCATCGTGGCGTCCGCTGTGTGGCTCGTAGCGCCGTCTTGCTTGAACGACATGTCGTCCATGTTCATATCGCTCAATGTGGGCCAAGAGAAAGCGGTTATCATCGTTCTGTAGCGCTCGCCGTTGACGGTGATGGCCACACCAACGTCATTTTCGAAAAAGTACATACATAGCCATTCATCCAAAAATGCGCCTCGACGCTAAAGATGATTTTTCGACCATAATTGGGGTACTAACGAGCACTCATTTTGATAATACAATTTTATCATTTGGACGTGCTGCTCAATCGTGTAACTTGTCATGGTGTTTTGGCATCTGTAACTGAAAAATAAACAATGGGTTAGACAGGCGCCGCTGAAACAACATGGCCGCCACAGGCTGCCAACATCGACCCGCTCTTATTGGAATACCCTAGACTATTTCAATTGATGGCTGAATACCGCTTAAACGGGTACAATTTTAATAGGAGTTCGCTTCGTGGTGCTTATGTATCTTATCTACATATTTGAAGTTTAATTGTTTTTAGCAAACTTAGATATAATACATACATAGGCCGCATTTCTACGATATTTTCAATAGAACTTAATAATCGCTAATTTTTCTAACTTAGGTGTGCTATACCTCCTCACCTCCCCAATAAGACTGGTATTGGTACTTGGTGAAGCTTATCAAAAATATTATAAATAATCCAGCACACTTAAAAAACTGCAATGCATAAAATTTAAAATCCAATCCTTTAAAAGCTTTTGGCTGTTTAGCTTCAAGGAGAAATGCATGGTCATCTTCGTAAGGACGCCTACAGGGATCAATTTGCTATTAAATTACAAAGTCCAACTCTTAATTTCATATTTTTGTATTACCGAAAACAGCTGTGGAACAGAGTGAACTGCACTAGAAATCGTACATAATATATTTCCAAACGTATACCTACTTGATATAAGAATATAAAGAAAACATTCTATTGTATGATACGTCATCGCACAATTTATTGAACTTTAGTCGCTGTTTTCACAATAATACTGTCGATAAGAACGTCGATTAAGATATCATTCTTTCTTTTCATTTAATTAATACTATAGCGTGTATACTTATACTTATATGTACTATACTTTATACGATACTATAATAGTTGAAATTCTTAATCAGATAAATGACTTTTAGAATGGCGTGTTCTGAAAAATATCTTATCAATAATATGTATTATATAGGCTTAAGATAATCGAAAAAATTCAATCATAAAAGTAGAGACATAATCAGTTGAACTTGACCTTTATCATAAATCATCCACCAAATCTTTTAAACACTGAAAGTGATATTTTTTTACGTTTGTAATATACAATATATAATACAAGTATATAAGTATTTAGATTCTTTTCATGACTTATTATGGTATATAGAAGTTTTATTCATCTAAGAAATCTATCACATTTCCTATTACCGGAACACTCAAAATTTTTTTTGGGACGTTATGTTGTTACAACGAATATTGTTGCACAGTCCATGAAATAAAGACTCTGAGTTATTTTTAAATGAACAAATTTGAAAATTGTTATCATTGAAGTTATTATAGTTAAAGTGTGCCGCTCTTCCAATTTATTTAATTTTATTTAAATAAAGAAACGGACATTTATTTGCAAAATTACTTTATTTCTTTTCATATTTTATTTAATATTTTTTCTTTTTTAAATATTTTTTATAATTTATTATAATTCTATAAAAAAAACTTACTTCTACCTAAGGCCCATCATTCCTATCCTAAAAGATGCCAAACCAATTTCTTCTTCCATGGTCCGTTATCCATTCATTTAGTAATGGTATCCACGTTCCCCAGATCATTCCTTCGATTACCCCCGGTTGTTGGACTTTTCTTCTACTTCTTAATTTCCCGCTTGTTGCCCAATCCGCACAATAAATATCACCTTGCTTTGAAAGCTTTTAATTAAATTTAAATTCATATTGAAACCTATTCGATCTATCGCCCAGTACCAACTAATCTCTTTTATTTTGTCACGATTCTCCGTACCACACCTTAATTTTTTTTTTAAATCCGGTACCTTCTACAACCGATATTTCTTCCTGGTGGGCTTTTTTTAAATTACCGATGGGATTGGGTACAGTGATGGGCCACCTAGACTAGTGATAAGCCTCTAAAATATTTCCTTATAATCTCAGTACAATATACATAGAGGGGCTGAGTGGAAAAATTGTACAAGTGTCATTTTTAAAATTTTTGTGATAAGTGCGGGAATCAGTAACTGAGTCTTGTGTTAGTTTAATGGAAAAATGTCGCAAGTGTTTTCTAATGTTATCAGCGGATTCTAGTAGGAAGTTTACTAAAGTTCGAAGGAAACTACGTTGATTTAAAAGAGGAAAAGTGGTACAAGTGTACATATATCATATTTTAGTAGTCCGGATTAAGGTTGCATAGATTGCATAGATTGCAACACTCGTACCGTTTTAGCCATGGCGCAGCGCATGTCTGGGGTAAATCGATTATCGTTCGCGCTCATTGTCTATATTAAAATAATATTTTAAATGAGTTTGAATTATTTTAATTAAAACAAAATCATTTCCTTTACTAAAATAATGTTTTTAAATGAACTTGTATCATTTTTTGCCTCAACATCCTATAGAGTGTCAAAATGGTACAAGTGAGAGAAATTGCTTGGAAAATTCAAACGGTTTAATAATCCAAATAATCATATTTACACAAAAATCTATATATCTTATACCACCGAATTTTTTTTAATAATAGGTTTTTGTTCAACAGATATTCCTATTACATTTAGAATTCACGATTCATTTTCTAAGTAATTTTTTGCACTTGTACTGCTTTTCCACTGAGGTCTTCATATATAAATACGTAATACGTAATTTTCAAAATTTATTCCGTAATTCGAAATGTTTTCGTAATTACGGATAATCAGAATCTGGTGGTACGGATTCTGTCCCGACAATTACGATTTAACCAATTGATGAAATATGATGCTCAGCATTAAACGAATACGACAAGTATACGAATGCTTTGCATGTTTGATTAGAATACTATATGTAACACGATCAATTTTTCTAATTGTATATTGTATTTGCTTATTATTTGTATATTATGTCTTGTGTTCTAAAGTTAACCATATTAAGATATACGGATTAATAGGAAAATCGCGACTCTTTTGCTTATTTTAATTTTAAATATTAAGTCGGCGAACTTTGATCTTATTCTTCTTGCTTCCAGACGTATGCCTTGTTATTTCTATTTTAATGTTTTGTCATTAAAATTGTCGGATATGTTTTGCTATATTTGTTATTTACTTTGTGCCTCAGGGAGCTATTAATAAAATTATAAATATCTGTTATCAGCTGCGAATGTATGCTGTGTCAATAAATTAATAAAAAATATTAATTACAAACTCAACAATGTATGTATAAGTAGTATTTTTCTACGGGAAAATGGTAGTTACCCGGAAAATGTATAATATATGGTCATAGATCTAATATATCTAATATGTCTATTTTATCTAAGTATATGGTAGAAAAACTGAAATGGAAATGACGCTGACGACGAAGTGCTTATAAGATTGAATTATTAATATTTACTTATCTCATTTACTTAGCTCACAACTGAACGATTATTATAACTTTCGAAAGGAAAATAACTGAATATATGTCATTCCACCAAATAAAATCATTTTTACGGGGCGACCCCCGCCGATTTTGTTCAAACTTTAATATTATGTTCTCTATATTATAAAAAAATTTTCCTGAAAATTTGAGCTCTTAATACGTAGCGATTTTGAAGTTATGATTTTTTGAAATTTTTTATTTTTCAACTTTTTAATTTTTTTTTTGAAGCAAAAAACTTTTTTATCAAAATTTAGACAAGACAGCCTATTCTAGGAAAAATTCTCAGCTTTCAATGAAAATATTCATTTTTTTTTCATACGTCACAGAAGACCT
>JANTOP010010428.1:0-15446 GCA_027564815.1 Symmerus nobilis
AAAAAAATTTCGTTACAGCGAATATAAAGCAATTCATTTACCTGTTACAACTGAGTTTAAGTAAATTGTAACCGAAGCCTATATTGATGTAACTGAAATGAATTGTTTCAATTGATTTTACAGTTCGGCCACTTAAATCTATTATTGGTTGAGATTGAACACCAGTTATATGGAAATTTTACTTTAAAGGGAATTATTTTATAATAAGGGTCCCTACTAAAGATCATTTATAGTAATTATATTAATTTTCTTGCAGAAAATAATAAAGTGAATTTAATCTACTTGAATTGTATATAATAAAATATTATAGTGATAATATTTATTTGAATGATGAAAAATGAAATTGTTTATGTTTCATTTATATAAAATAGAATCTAATTACACTAACTATGAATAAACGAGTCTTTTTTCTCAGTGTACTAATTGCCCGTATAAAGTTGGTTTGAAAGTAAGCATACAAATTAAAGACGGAGTTAAGCAAAAAGCAAGCAATTAAACATTTGCCATTTGATCAAAAACCTGGAAGAGATATTTGTAGGCCAAAGGTACAATAAAGGACCAAAACAATCAAAATCGTAAGAGATAAGATCGATTTAAGAATGTTCGCGTGGATGAAGTACCTTCAGTCAACTTTACTATGTGCCTTTATTGTGAGGAACTATGGTAACAGACATGAATGGAAGTTCATAACAAGACAATGTATTTCTATGTGATTTCTGCTGCACATAAATAAAAAAATTTCAAAATTAGATCATTTTTTAATCAGCACTTCAAAGTCTAAAATAATTTGTAATAAATCAATCAGGTCAACTAGATCTGATAATGTGGAACACTTTTTCACATTATCTATCACTGATGTTTCTACCCAATTTTACAAACGACGATATCCAATTCCATATTATCCAACATTACATCAATATACAATGAAACTTTTAGTTCTGGTAGAAAATGAGTATTTTTGCCGGTGTATCGCTAGCGTTATTAAAGATTTTGACTGTGAATATTATATTGGTCTTACGTATATTTATTAGGCAAAATTATTCCTTTTGTTTGAACAATTTATAATTAGGAATATTAGAAAATATACATATTTGATAAAATTACGTTCTAAAGAGCAGCCGAACAGTTTAGATATCCACCCACCTAATAGAGTGGTTTGAATTAACTGAATAGTGGGGAAAACTTTGACGAAAAGAAATATAGTCAGTCTGTTTATTAAGTAAGGTCGGGTTAATTGTATTATAACAATAAAATATATTAAGGTTTTTTTTAAAAAGAAATATTTGTGTAAAAACCAACAGAACCAATTAGCTATTGATAAATAAATGCCTTTATTTTGACTATATTCACGTTGAATAATTTTTTTTTTCATTCAAATAGGTTATTTATCAGTTCGAATTAAGACAGTCAACTGCTCAAAATCGTTACTGCAAATTTTCGTAATATTTGATTGCGAGAACGAAGCAAATACGGTGAAATTTAGGAAAAAACGGATCAACTAACGGATTTTATAAGGAATTGTGTCGAACGAGGAACAGATTGACGATAGATAATTCGTAATCATCCGATAGTGTAAGCACAATTGACGCAATAGCAATAGTTCTTGGTGTTAATTGGATATCGGGCGGTGTATAGTCATAGTTGAATAAATAAAATCATTTGTTTATTAGATGATCACAGAATTTATTGGCTAATTCCAAACTATAGCCAATTAAATATTTTTTTCCCATCTTAAATGGTCAGCAATGCGAACGAAAAATTGTTTAATTGTTTTGTGCTGTATTGGTATCACTAGTTTATTATACATTATATTTGGTACAACCAATCAATCAAATGATTCGCTACAGAATATTATGTCTCAAACTCATCAACAACTAAATGTGTTTCAGGTAATCTATATGCTATCGTTAGTAAAATATACAATATATTAGAAAAAAACCGCTCGTATGTACCTAAATTATACTTTACCGGCTATCAGGTTGATAAAAGTATATTTATATTACGTGTGTTAACTCTGATAACGTTTGTAAACTAATTGAAATTCAAATATAATTTTTTTTCAGACAAATCTTGTCACAGATAACCGGAAAAAGCTTGAGATCGACGATAAATATTTGTCTTTGTTAGGTTTTATCCCATTAATCGGATCGTCTACAGTTCCAGCGATCAACGCAACATTAAAATCAAATTTTTCAATTGTAACATATGTACTGAACAGTCAAACAGCTTCGGCTATTCTGTTGGTTCAAAATATCGCAACAAAATTGTCCGGTGAACATTTACTAATATACGACCTCGGATTATCCGAAGAAGACGCTAAAAGTTTGAATCTATTTTGTAATAATTCAAAATGTTCTGTGATAACATTTGATCTCAGTCAGTATCCATCATACATAACCGATGAACATTTACATGCATATCGACCGTTAATTATAAAGGATGCATTGTTACGAGCGCGATCGATACTGTTTCTAGAGAATAGTGTACGATTTCGGGGTACCGTTAGAGATATAAATGAAATATTGGTCCAAGCAAAATCTAGCGGTTTATTGGGCTGGTCCACGCGGCAAGCTGTTTCCAGTCGAACACATCCAAAAATGTTTGAATTTTTTGAAACGGGACCGGAAAATTTTTGGTTCCTACCAATGGTTTCGTTGGAATTTATTATCTTCTATGATAATGAAATGATTAATGAGAAAATTTTATTGCCATGGATTAAATGTACGCTGACATTGGAATGTATTCATCCTATTGGTAAGACGAAAGTTCTATATATGTATATATAAATAAGAAACAAAATTCCTTAGTGTTTTGAAAACTGGACGATTTTTTCTTGTATTTTAGCTTATAGATTGTTTTTTTATTTCAACAAAACATTTTTTACGTGAATCTGAAATGTGTATTCAGAGTTCTATTAGGGAATCTGATTCACCATGATTGGACTTATTGTTTCACTACTCACACCCTACTACTACCATGCACAGGCTTAGGTATCGCCTTCACACCAGTTGAATTAGGTTCAATCTGGCCAGGCCAGGATAATGAAAAGACCATTGTATTTATTTTAATTTGTCTAGTTTCTTCGAGCTTTCCAATCGATCGAATCGGGCAACCATAATACCACTAAAATCTTCTCCAGTTGTATGTTTAATGAAATTACTTAAAAAATTTCATTCTCTTTGTTATGCGTTACAAATTGTACAAAAATCAACATTGGAAAATCAAAACTTCGAATTAAGTAGTACAACGCCATGTCTTCCCATACAAATGGATGAAGTATAGAGAATATTTGGTTGAATTACTCAACAAGCCATAACACGATATTACTCCGTCGTAGTCATTCTGGTATGGAAGGTACCGAGCTATGAAGGTCGAGAGCTATGAAAAACAAATAATTTTTAGAATGGTTCAAAGTAAAATTTCGATTTCGGTTCAGCTTTTAGTTTGTAAAATTCTTAAGTTAAATATAGAAATTTCATTTGGCACTAATTTTAATATTTATCGTATAGGTACTTTATACGATAATAAGATAGGACTAATTTTTTTTTAAGTAACTTAACCCATGAATCTAATTATCCGCTCACGAAATCTTAAGAAATGAGGAGCGTATTGGGAGTATGCACTCGATATTACGGTAGTTCCAGTTTTACTGAAACATTACATTTTCATACGCTATTTCACTGTGGATATGATCATCTTTTTACTTAGATCACTATTTGTTGATTGCCTAATATTTTTTTTATATTTCGTTTTTTAGTTTCGTTACTATTTGTAATTAAAATTTTTTTACCATACATTATTTTAGTTTACCGTTCCATTTATCCCCCAACTAAATTGTTAAATTATTTTATATTTCGTAAAAATGTAATTAGATAACTGCTCTTAATTTTAGGCGCTCAATCCGGCGGCTGCCGTTTCAATAAGAAACCACAATATCGGTACTCTGGCTGTCACGCCTACGATGTATCGGCATTAAATATTGTACTAGGTCTGCAATGGAAATTCGACGAGACCAAATATTCGACACACAAAGAGTCAATGGTATTCTATGAGGAAAGTCTGGAGCAGGCTACAAAACAATTGGAACAAATTCGAAAGAATATTAGCGATACGTCTGATCATCCATATACGGATGACTAAGTTTTTTTTTTTATATTGCTAAATATAATTTTATCAAATTATTGGTAATTTAAGTAAATTTTTTTCGTAAGAGGAAAATATAAATATATTTTTTAAACAGAAAAGGGAATTATACGTTTTATGTATACCATGTCTTTATCCATGGTCCAGGATAATGTAATAAGATATTTGTTTTCATAACATTTCGTTTTATAATTTATTTTTCGCCTCATTCTCTTACATATTGTTATGTACATAATTTATTATGGCTCTTTGCACTATTTAAGCTTCATAATTAAGTATGTATAATAGTATTGTTATAAGAGTATTAAGTTATTTTTTAATTAATCGGCAGTTATAAATACGTATTGCAAAATTAGACCAAGAGAACTTGTGAACTTTTCAAGGGAAAATCACTGGAAGCTAGCTTTTTGTACAAATTATTAACTAAACTTAATTGACGATGAGCTTGATTTTTCTATCTACAAATAAGATTTACAACTATTAAAATAAATTGAATGTGAATTTTCTTTTAAAACAGCACACACCTGTACCAACTCTGCTCTATGTTTATTGATGTCACAAACAATTTCAGTTATAAATTTGACCGATAACAATTTGTCTTTCTAAATCAGGGCATTTCATTAATTTTATTAGATTTTTATAGAAAAAGCCTTGCATATTTTACTCGTACTGTTTTTAATAATTAAATGATAAGAAATATAATAATTTGCAATTTAATACAATACTTTGCTCCTTTGAATAAATTATGAGATAAAATAAAATATAAACATTTATATGCGCTTTCAGTTGATTTTATTCAGGATATTTTTTTTTATATAAAAACAATACCCAAATTACTGTAATATTTAATTTCAAGTCACAAATTACTAAACACAGTGAAAATAGACTCGTAATAAAACAACTCTACAATGTAGCCGATGAGACCAATTTAAATTCAAAAAATTGACTAAACTAACTAAAAGATAAATAAGACATACAAGCTAAATTATTACTAATATGTAAAATTTTAAATATAAATTTTATACAAATCGTTTTTGTTAATTTTACTTTTTTGCATTCAATATAATTTTTACTTAATCAACTTGATTCTAATTTGATCTCACATTTTACATGATTATAATATATTACTATACAACTTTCAATTTCAAAATTATAAAAATGAGAAAAAAATATTAAAGAAAGCTGAAAAATGGATAAAATTAAATTAAATTGTTTAAATACAATATTTTATTTTAGTTCATTATTCAATGTTTCGCTGTGCTTAAGTGTAGTCAAGTCTCCTTAAGGGGATCGCACCACTTGTAATTTTGAAAGAATCGATTTTTTTTACATTTTTTTGAAAAAATGCAATTTCTCAAATCGGTGACCAATATTACTCAAAAAACTACTGAACCGATCTTTTTAAAATTTTGCAGGTTTATCCAATACATAAAAATCTAGTCTTTAATCGAACGATTTTTTTTTTCGACCATAACTTTTTTTTATACATCCAAAAAACGGCCGTTTTTTTTGTGCAAATCGAACCATTAACTTTGACTATCCGCCATTTTCTCAAAAATGTATATTTTTTTAAATGACTAATTTATGAAAAGACTAGTTTATGTTGTTATTTAACTAAATCTATTTCCTTTTTTTGTTTGATATGATCCAGTTCGACGCAGTGCTGGTAACCGTAAAACGGGTTTTTAAAAACTTACTATATATGACGGCCTATATATAATTGAACCTTTTATTATTTTTGAATAAAAAAAATCCTAAAAGATCTTTATTGTCTATACTTTAAGATGATATATTGAATTGATATTATAAAAATGTTTAGTAATTTTCATAAGAAAAAATCCTAAAAATTACTTATTTTTTCGCGCTACAATTGGTGCAATTCCCTTAAGAGTTAAACCTCTAAGATGAAAAATCCAATAATTCGAGCATCCAATTTGTATATTAAATATTCGAACCTTCGTATTTATATTAAAATTCATTAGTGTTTGTTAACTCAAATCGGAAAATTTTATTAAAATCAGGAAAGTCAGAAATGTTGTACAAATCTATACAAATCGGGAAATATTAATGGCTTTTACTGTTACAACCGAACAAATAAATCAGGCTTAATGAAAATTAGGAAATTTTACTAAAATTGACAATTTTATTGAAATTCGAAAATTTAAAAAAGAAATCCTTAGTTTTTATATAAATCAAGGTATAATTCAAAAATTGGAAAACTGCATGCAAATGGTAAGAGAATGTAACTCGGAAAATGTCATGAACATCATAAAATATCATGGAAATTGGGGAAAAAATTTAAGAATTAAGAAAATGGAAGTTTTATGAAACCAGGATAAAGATTTATAAATTTTATAAAACCTTCGTGAAAATTTGAAAATTTTCATGATAACGAACAACATCAAACATTCGGCAAGTTCATGAAGATTGAAAATTTTTTGATAATCGGATAATTTTATGGAAATCGGAATGATCATTTTCGCATAATTAGAAACATCAGTATTACCCGATTTTCAACATCCACCAAATTTCCCGACGTTTCCGATTTTAAACTTCTATACAAAACAAAAAATAAAAGAAGACTAATTTGGCCGCTACATTGTTTTTTTCTTTTTTTGAAAAAAATCAAATACCAAGGGTTTTCAGTTAATATCAGAATGATCATTCTTGACCAAAATAATCATCATTCAATTTTATCAGATTATGGAGTCACCGTTGCTTATTCCAAACGTAAAAACATAGATCATCAACAATAAGTTCACCTATTAAGGTACCTCATTCAGTATTCATTAAGAATGAATGAAGTGGTGATTTTCTTATATAATACAATTGGGCTTGCTAGTATTCATTTAATGTCGTGAATCAACTATAGCTATAGCTTTTATTAAAAGGAACTTACTAAAACCTTTTCGCTTTCTCATTTTTAGTAATCGCGGTTAGTAAAGAAGCTATAGCTCTTTTCAAAGGCAACAAACTAGAACCATTTCGCGTTCTCATTTTTAGCTTTCTCGTTTAGTAAAGAGGAGATATATGAGTAAGTTCCAGTAAATTAATATAAATAGAAAAAATAAATACTTCATTAAATACTTTATGATAAAAAATAAGGTTTTAATACAACAGGCAATACCTTAAATAGAATTAAATTTCTTAAACATAAACATTGATAATTTGGTGTTCAGCTTATATTTTAATACAAGGCGAAATGGAATTATCAATTAGATTACAAAATTACAACACCAAACATAAAACCAAAGCTGAACCTTAACTATTTGAACCAAATTCAAATATTATTTGGTTTCCATCTCTGCTCCCTAGTGAATATTGGAATTTATTTTAATGATTTTAATCTTTTAAATAATTTGATGTAGACGACATATGATGTTAGGCTAACAATATTAAGTAGTCGACAACTCATGATTGTGAGGTCCAGGTAAATATATCCTTAGAAATGGAGTTATTCAGCTCTAAATTGACACGGATTATCGTCACCCGTTGCAGAATGTTAACCAAAATCATTATATTTCATCTGAAACCATCATGATTTATCGCTAGGTACGGACTAGGATAGTAGATATTTATGTTAATTCACCCGATTCTAATGATTCCCTATCTGATAGATTATCTTCTGTATCAGATATTCGTTCAAACATTTCTGTTTCATCAAAATTATACGAATAGGAATTAACGGTTGATTCTCCATTTGCAACTGATAATTTGCAACTGGCACTATCATCCGAATCGGTTGACAACTGACTGGATAAGGGTATACTTTCATTTGAGGATAAAAGTTTTTCCTTTCTTTTGGAACTTCGTTTTCGTTTGTGACGTTTTTCCCTTTTACGTCGCTTACGTCTCTTTTCAGGTGAGGCAACCGATTGCACATCCGAATTACCACTATCACTGGATTCACTTTCTCTGGGGCGATACTGTAACGGTAATCGTGAGTCATCATCTCCTGAATCATTTCGATTCGATTCCATCGGTTTCATGGTCGATGATGTGTCACCCGCATCTTTACTATTTGCAGCATAGTAATCCTGTCCTTTTTGTCGTTTAATACTTTGCGCAATTACCCGTTTCTGATGATCCAATTGCGGGAATAGATCACGTGAATTTTCTAATGCTTCTTTGGCCGCATTCATTTCGGCTTGTTGTATACTGTGTCCGGTTGCGCTAGCCAAACGTTTCCCCCGAAAATATACAGCCACCGTATAGACTCGTGTATTTGTGGGTCCAATGCATTCAATGACTTTATATATAGGAATATCGGGCTCAACCCCGTCCATCGTACGTAATGTTAAACAGCATTGCTGTAACTTTGATTTCGGATCATTCCAATCCTGATTCATAATGAACACTTGCAAACGAGGAAATAGACAAACTTCACAGAATTTCTCGCAATATTCCAATCCTTTATCTACATATAAGGCACCCAAAAATGCTTCCAATAAATCGGCACGATCTTTCGTTTTCAATTCAGCTTTTGGATTTGAATAGACAGCGTATTGAGTCATACCCAAATCATCACAAACTACAGCTTGCGTTCGATTATTAACCAACGAACTACGCAACAGTGATAAGTGTCCTTCGTGATGTTCGGGAAAATGACGATATAAATATTCAGAACAAATTAACTGTAAAACTGTGTCTCCCAAAAACTCTAATCGTTGATTCGAGCCAAGTGTTAAATGTGTAAATCCGATACTACGATCGGTAAATGCACGTGCCAACAGTCGAATATGAGTAAAATTTACTCCGATCGATTCTTCAAATTTTGTTAGTTTTTGTAGAATTTTATATTTTTCAATCCACTGTCGATCACCGTTCTCTTCCTGCTCTTGTAACGGATGTTTCGGTAAATTTGTCCACACCTGTTTGGTGGAATTAAATTCCATAATTCAATATACGAATAAATAAAAGTAATAATTCAAATTTTTACATCTAACAGTTCACCATGTTGAAACAAAGCCACACCAAAGACTTTGTCGGCCACATTAATACCACCGTCTAAAATTAAGGCCCCCATTAAAGCTTCAAAACAATTTGCCATCGCATGACGTAATTCTAGTTCATGGCACAAATCAGAACCATGAACGTAAAGCATAAAATTATCTAAACGTAATTTCTAGAAATAAATATATAAACTAGATTGCAAAGTATTCACAATTTATCAGTAACTATAATGAAACAAACCTTTGCTAGCAATGCTAAATGTTGATTTTGAACAACAGCAGCTCGATAAGTAGCCAACCCACCTTCCTCAATATCAGGGAACATGTAAAACAAATGAATCGATGTTAAAAATTCAACAACAGCATCACCTAAAAATTCCAAACGTTCATTATGACTTATGTTACTATCCGTTTCATGTTCTCTCCCGAATCGGGACATAATATTGATCAATGTATTAATTCCCCGTTTCCTAGTATTCATGTAATGAATTTTACGATCACCATATTCTGGTTGCCGGATTCCACAATTTGTTAAACTGTTTCGGGCATGATCCGGATTTGTACCGAAATTCTCCTTGTACGACGGATGAGTCATGGCCAATTGTAACAAGTATCGATTTGAAAATTTGTAATCAATGCTCGTTTCGAGAATGTGTAATGATTGGTGAAAACGTAAATGGGTGGCTAGTACGGGTATAAGCATAGCATGTTGAACAATATCACACATAATACCAGTTCGAAAAAATCCCTTTGAGCTAATCGCAACCGTAACATTACGTTTCATGCGACCTTGGGTTCTCATCTCCTGTAACCGATTCTCTTTTTGCTCTAACTTCCGTTTATCCTCATACGATGGCTTCGACATATTCGCCACCAAATGTCTAAACTTTACATATTCTCGCCACACCCGTTGATACTCTGGATTTCCAGCATAGCTAAGCTGTGGTGGCCGTATACCAAAATGTACAATAACCGGATGTATGATACCAATGTCTTCGGTATCAATGCATTCTGGTAAATCGGATACATTACGATCAAGCTGATCGACACGAACCGAGCACGGACGCATACCAGGTTTCGTAACAACCATATCTTTAACATTATCGACGTAATCCTGCCAATCATTTTGTGATAGATTCATCATTTCTTCTAATGTAGATCGATTTACCAACGGTCCTGAACTGTCTAGGAGATATCGTAAAATTTCACACATTGACAACACTTCTTTACCATTGTCCGGTAAATCGCGGACGAAACGTGGCAAGAAATGAAAGCATGAACATATATTTTCCTTATCCTTTTCTATTGATAGATTTAAATCCAACAGTTCCAATATCTCTTTAAATAGGTATTGAACTGAAATGAAGAAGACATGAAAATAAATTAGCTTCGTCAAGTTTTTAATGAATAAACATTTAGGCATAAACTAACGCGCCTATCAGAAATGCAAATCAACGGATACTGCCTTACATAGTTTTGTCAATAAAATTTAACACATACTGAGCATAAAGAAGTAGCCCATGCGATGGCCTTTATAAACATAAAAGGAGTTTTTATCAAAATATCTTATGACTTAATCATGCGAGCCACCTCTCGACAACCGTTTTGATTACATAAAATTGGTGCGATACGGAAGGACTTCTAGTAACAATCGATCACAACAAAATCAGTATCATAATCTTTAAGTATAAAAGAATAGTAGAAAATCGAAGAATGAGGATTAAGAAGCAAATCAAGTTCTTTATAGCAACCAAACACTTGGCCCTTATTATTGATCTTAAATTGCCATGAAACCATGGAGGCACATTTTGAACAAAGGCTATCGAGGAATTTAACTTTTGTTTAATTTTGATTTAACGAATTACGAACGAGTTACGAATAACTAGAATGATTAACATGGAAGAATTGATTGCTGGACGTATGAAGTGGCAGAATCTATTAAGAATATTCTTGTCAATTATAAAAAGACAGTTATGGGCGAAAGAACGAGGAATACAGCAAGCAAAGGTACATACCCACTAAGACATTAAAAGTCGAATCTATGACCAAATCGAATGTAAATATAATACGACGGAAATGGTCCTGACCGAAACCGACGCCATACCAAATTAATTGATAGTGCGAATACCCCCTCCTACTATTCCATATGGAAGTAACACGATTTTGATACCTACATCAATCGGACCTGTCGATACATCCGATTTACCAAAGGAGTTATTGCTTCTACAGATGTACCAAATTGAATGGGTTGCGAGAACTTATGTAACGAGTAACCGTTATATAATAAGCGGAATTTGCGAAACACAAAATTGATTGACATTGAAAAGAATCGTGATCAAATCATAATGAAGGCATCCGGATAGATAGGTATTTGACGAACAATACTTTTCTAAAGCCAACTTAAGGTAATACAGTTAGAATATTACAGAATAATGGTTTATTTGCTTTAAAACTTTATAAATTCACCATTGGCAAATTGGCATTTATAAGTTAGGACCATTGGCAACGGTTAAAAGGCATTTATTACCCGACTCGCGAGTATGTCTATCTATCTAGCTTTGTCAATCTGTTGCAAATAGCCAAAAATATTGGTAGACATTTAGCAAATCAAATAACGCTTTGAAATATACTAAATGCAGAAAAAATCCTGCAGAGGTGTGGGTTATTTGACTATTAGGTTCCCCGAAAAGTAAAAGAAGTTTTAAATTATATTTGTAAGATTTAATTTAATTTCATTTCATCAACAAACTTTACATATATTAACTCAAACAATCAAATATAGTTTAACAAGCAAATCGATTATTTAGCTATGAAATATAAAAGCTATAATTTAAGACCAACTAGAGGCAAAAAAGAAAAACAAAATATATAAATAAATGAACAATTCCATCACAGAAATCGCATAAACAGCTCCTTAAAACTATCTCTCGATAGGGAGTAATCAAATTGAGATTCGATTGAATGTAGAGTAGAAGAAATGTTGTTTATGGGAGTGTAAGTCCCAAAATGTGTTCTGTGGGGACGGATGGCTAATATGTCCCTCCTGTGTCGTAGATGGAACAATATCATCCAAAAGTAATTCTGTTGAGTTTATTTTGCCGACTAAAATGTTATAACCACACATCGCAATATACATATTTCTGCTCGACTTTAACGATTTGAGATCAAGCAGCTGACACCTGTCACAGTAGGGTGGCAAATGGTAAGCCGCAGACCATCCGAGACGACGAAGAGCAAATTTAAGAAACTGTTTCAGTGCAGATTCAAGTCTCTCAATATGTGTAGAGTATTGTGGGGACCATAAAACACAAGCTTATTCCAGAATAGATCTAACATAAGCACAATAAATAGCTTTTAAAGTGAATGGTTGAAAATATTGACCAGACCTCCTCACAAAACCCAACATTGAATAACTTGGATACAATATAGTCAATGTGGGAGTTGAATGAGAGTTTATTATCAAATATAAACAAATCAATATTATCAAATCATAAGTCTCGGATACGATCAACTCTGAATATTTCCATCCAATTGGTAATCATAAGAAAACATAGACACACGACGATTGAATGAATTGTTGATTTAGCAATGTTAAAAGACAAACCATTCGACTGACACCAAAATAATATTATCTAGTTCATTTTGAAGCTTAACGCAATCATCGTTACTGTTAACAATTCTCCCAATCTTAGCGTCATAGGCATATAAAAAATAAAAATATTTTGGATCAGACAACACTGATGACAGATCATTTATAAAATTTGTGAATAATAAGGGACCAAGATGACTACCTTGAGGGACACCAGAGGCAGCATTGAAATAAGACGAAATCACTGAACCAATTTTTACATATTGAGTATGACCGGTTAAATATCAATGACTATTGAGCGACAGCAACGTTAAGGATTGCGATGAGGAAATCGCACATCGTTTTTTGAACTAGTTTCAAATATTTTAATAAATGTCCCTTCAGGCCAAAATGATGGATCCAATAAAACAGGAAATTGACTGTCGGTAACCGTAAGTTTGAATGAAACTGAGCGCCACAAATTTATATCGGCATCACGTTTCAACAGAGATTTGCAAGTTTATTTTTTTCGTGCTCCTAATTTGGCAATAAAGTATGCGTTGAGAGCAATTGTTCTAGATGGATGAAACTTAGATATAAATATCTGCTTCGGTTCGGTAACTATTGTGAGTGTTGAAATGACTGGCGTATCCATTATAATTGTCCGACTCGTACTCGTACGAATTGCGATTGAGTTTGAACTATTAGCCGCGATTTGAACTACATTAGTCACAAGGTCACCGATAACTGGTAAGATGTCTGGGCATATCTAATTACTACTACCTGGAGCGTCTGTTGTGGTTAACAAAAGCGCCTTTCGACATTTTCAAAATGAGAGGATAATCACAGAGTTTGCTCTGTCAAATAGATATGCATTCGATACCAGGCTGAATAGTGTTCAGTTCAGGTACAATAAAAAAAACTTACAAAAAAGATCCAATTCACGAATTGTAAAATTTTCTGGCATTGGTTCCTCAACATAAAGAATAGTGTATTCAATGTTAAATCGAATTACCTAAAACGGAAGCCAAAATTAAAATTTAACGTGTAGAAATGAAAAATCAGCCTTACGTACTTTACAAGTTGGTAGTTCTCCAATCGGTACATGAGAAAATAATGAAAACCCTTCAAATATAAATTCATGTTGATCATGCTTAATAATAGTTGGAGTTTTCGTTAAAAAATTTGTTGGTGGTGAGATGGTTATTCTAAAATTAGAATGTAATTATTTATCAACGCAAACTTGTATGCCAATTCATCGCAACCTGTAATGATGTAATTTATCGGAATTGCTGGAATTCATTTCACACTTTGGAATAACTTCCTCTCCCGGATAAAATCCATGTCGAATTCCTGATCGTCTTGATTTGGCGGAACACCGACATAATGGACCATCATTCATTTCACCGAGCTCATTGTGCCATAAATCAGCGTGCAAACGGTATGGATGTTGAATTTTTCTCGTTAACTCTTCCATTGAACAGTCTTCCTCATTATCAATGTTCATGTCATCGCTGGAATCATCCGACGATGAACATTTCGAGGCTAAAAACAAATTGTGAATTCGAATAGAAATATAAATAGAACAAACAATTTACATTTGTGATGACAAATATGCCTCTTTTTCCGTACAATCGGATTAAATGACGGCTGACTACTGCGTGCAATCTCCCCCCGTTTAACTAATTCCTCTTCAAATAACTTACACAAAACATCTAAACGAGCGGTGGCTTCAACCCGACTTCCCACGCCGGTTCGCTTATAGTATACTTCCGCCGGCGATGAACGGATCCAATATTCCTTTTCTTCATAATTAGCTAGTTCGGCTAACTTCCGAGCTATATCATCGGAGGTTTCACAAAAATTACTACGCCATTTCGATAGTATCCGATCCCGTTCAGTTTCGGGTCGTGATCGACGCGAATGCCTCGACGATAATGGCACCGATTGGGACCGTTCGAATGGTTGATGTTGGCTTACTGTAACCGGTTGATTGTAAACGGACGAAGCACGAGAAAACCTTGATAACGGTAATCGTGGGGGCGGGACTGATGTCGAATGCAGAATCGGCGGTGGTGGGAGAAGTAGAAACGAATTTATTGGAGGTGGGCACGGAAATGTAGGCGGTGGAGTAGTGAATGGCAGTATCGACGGTGGTGGTACGGAAAAATTGGAAATTCGTGGAGGTGGAATGGAAAAGTTTAATGGAAAATCGGCGGCTGGAGGGGGAGGTGGTGGTAAATGTGGCGGAACGTTGTATTGGCTTGGATGAACACTGGATAATGGTGGTGGAACAACCGAATAAAAGTATTGATTTATCGGAGAATAATTAATATTCGCCTGAATTTGTGTGCTTATTGGCGGTGTAACAGATTTGGGATCGAAATTGGGAGGCGGAACTCGAAAATTCGGATTCATCTTTAATTTCACAAATTTGTAGTTAAAATGTAAACACTAAAGAACCGAATAGGCGAACCGCGAACACTCACTGAATTAAGCCTTTGGCTGTCAAGACCGGTATCACCTGAGAATAGAGAGAAGTAACAGGAATGGCAATAAATTGAGAGCAATAGAAAATACATGTAATTTATATGATACTAAATCCTCACTACACGTGTTTGGTATCCATATTCAAATGGTAGTAAGCATATAGAAAACAACAACAAAATTATTTAATAATATGTGATGTTCCATAGGAAAAGGGACCTTATCTTCCAAAACCAAATTTTCAGTAGAGTTAAAAACAAGCTTTTGAGCAAATTTTATCGTTTTTCATGTTTGGG
>JANTOP010010439.1:0-15446 GCA_027564815.1 Symmerus nobilis
GATGTAATAGGTTTATCTGATGTTTTCTAGATATTATAAATATTGTTTTGAGACATATATCCAACGTCTTTAAAATGCATTTGTGCTATTAGGGTAACACGTTATTCCAACATAACAGTGTAGTACTATATTGTAAAACTTCGGTCCCATACTCATAAATCGAGTATATTTAAAATGATTAGAAACAGAGAAATGTAGAACTTCATACCGGTCATTTTGGAATTATCAGCTAAATAAAATAAATCTTCAATAATTGCACGTAGGGGAAGGTGGGGCAAGACGGGGTACCCCTAGTAATTTCTAAACCAAAATCATCATACGATCGGCAGTATACTTTTATCTAAAGTGGCGTCCTGGTCCCATTCAATCCTGTGAATAACTTCAATTTGGGAGGTCGCGTCGATTCCCGCGCACAATGCACATTCCGATTTTATTATTGCTTCAATTTGTTAGCATGATAAACGCATAAAAATGCAATTATTGTTTCGTGCTGTGGCATTTAGAAATATTACTTAGATATTTAGGTAATAATTCATCTTTATTGTTTTTGCAAACGGATTTTTTTGTATTTAGATTTCTATGTGTGAGTGTCCTGTGGGGCAAGATGGGGTATTACGAATTATTTATAATTTCTGTTTTCTTTTTATAAATTACATAAGATGCGGAAGTGGGCTCAAGGCAGTTGCACAGGAATTGAAGATGACGATGATGAGGCAGTACATATCTGCCAATTATGCAATATAAATTAATAACTTTTAAAACTTTTATTATGTTTTCCTACATTCTTATGTATTTCTTGAATATTATTGAAAATTATAGAATGAACAACTTTGTGAAAGCGTGTGTTCAGTTTACTACCTACCTACCTTAGTTTACTATTATCTTTGAATCCAAGTTCATGTTCTTCAAATTCTAAACGCCTTCTTGCCCCATAGGCGAGCAGAAATGTCATTCTCAAGATTTATGCCTTTTATTTTAACATTATGTAAGATGTGTTCTTACTGCGTGAATATTTTATTAGAAGATACATAATAGGTTCAAATGATATAAAAATTAATTTAATATATTCAAAACAGTGAGGTTTATTTGTAATACAACCTTGGGTACCCCGTATTGCCCCACCTTCCCCTATTATTATTAAATTAATGTTAGTTAGTATTATATTTGGTATACCTACTACTTGTATTACATAGTTATTAAATTATATTTAAGTGGTTTTGTTAGTGTAGTAATATTATGATGAAAATGGATTATTTTGTTTCCTTCGTATGATTTTGCAAATCTTTCTACGTAAACATATTAGATTGATTACTTCTTGTTTCCTCTCATTTCCAACAATGCAGTAAAATTATTTGTTTTCGTACATATATTATGCTGATCCTACTTCCAATTACAATATTCATTGAATAATTTAACACATGATTTAATGTAAAATTTATTTGTTTTTATGGTAAAGTTTGCACTTTCCGTTTATAACAGAATTTTCAAGGTTTATTGGACGAGAAGGGAAGATATTTAATAAGTATGTCAGTTCTTTCTACCTCTCCAAATTGTCTGTTGATTTCTTTACGTGAACGCATCAAACGAATTTTCTTTTATCAGCATAAGTTAATACTGTCTCGTTGGCTTAGATGCAGACCAATAAACCATTGATCGGAAGTCTTAGGTTCAAAATTGGACTAAAGAATTGTTATTCTTCAATACGTACATTTATACTATAATTCTGAAAATTTGTCATTCTATTTGTAAATCTGAAGCATAAGATTTCTAGTTCAACACAAATCTTTTGAATGTATAAAGTTATGCCCTAAAAGCCAAACCATTTTTATTGTGGTATAATCATGTTAGTATCTAAGGAATAATTAGTAAAAGCGCCCAATGTTTGTTTGAACAAAATTTCACCAAGTGACACTGATAGTTAAAAACGAAAACCCAGGCGAAGTCGGGTTCAAAACTCTAGTAACTGATAATATTTAAACTAAAGAATTTTGATTAAATTCGATTAGCGATCAGCGTTAAGTACAAGACTAACTACGAGATTTCCCTATCCTGATTTCAAGCCTTCCATCTATTTTCCTTTTAATGGAATGAATGGGTGTGTTTTATTATTTTTTCGTTTTTTTTTTTGTGGTAAAAAGTAAGAGAATATACTGCTGAGCAAGAAAACTTTTTAATAGCGTTTTTATTATTAGATTTGCAAATAAGTTTTTCTTTCCATATTTCTTCTAGGAAGTTTATTATGATGGTGCTTAAGACAGCGTGGTAATGAAAATGGGCAACAAATAGATTTATATTTCTTTCTTGGGGTTTAATTTTATTCATACTTTTAATTTAATATTTTGGGATACCATGTATTTTGTAACATGTCATATTATATTATATCAAAATATAATTTGATTACTTTTTATTGACTTTTAAAATACATAAGTATATATTATATCCTGGAACTTTATGAAACAAACCATAGTAAGTAATTCCATTTGCTTTATGTTTTGAAGTTGAAACGGATAATTATTATTCTGGAGTGTGTTATTGCGGAAAAATATTATATACATTATAATGATGCATACTTATTATGTTGTTAATAGTAAGTTTAAAATAATTTATCATAATTTAGGCGCTCTTCATACTTTTTATAATTCCGATTAGTTGTACAATAATTTTCTTTCAGTTTACCTTACCTTCCCTTTCGTATGAAAAGTTGTATGCCTAAGTAGAATAACAAACGCAAAAACAAGTAGGAAATGAAGATGGTATTTTTGTAGACATGCATTGAATTGTATAATATAAACCAGTGTTAAAATTGCCTCATTTATCTCTCCTTGGTTTTACAATAATAAAGATAAATAAAAAGGAATTCAATCATAACAGGCCTTCCATATATTGTAAGTAATATATATTTTCGGTTAGAAGCCATGTATTTTATTTTTATGGATAACTAGCCTATGCTTTATACTAAGCGCGAAATAGCTTAAATTAAATAAAATACTATAAAACACTCGGGTTAAATATTTTATTGTTATTAGAGCCTGTCTCTCTTCGTAGATGCGCTGTTTCAAATGCTGCTGTGTTCGCCTTTGAAAACCTATTCAAATTAGTTATCACTCGACTCCATGTACTATTTTAAATTTTTAGCCCCCCTTTCCTCCTACTCGCCGCGGTGTGGTTGGGTCAGTCAGTGTGGAATCATGGAGAATGGTAGATTTTAGGATCCCGTGGATCCTATAATAATGTCAAATTTTTATCTCGAACCGTTCAACAATTAAATGGGGTTAGGGTGGTTTGAAACACCCTCTGTAATTGTGTGATCAATAAATTCTTTTCAATATTAGTTAATTTTCTATTAATTCAGAATTAAGTTAGTTTAAAATCTAGAATTCGGCATCTAAATAAAGTTAATTTTTTTTCAATAAAGTAAAAAGTAAAAGTATCAAAAAGAAAGTATCAAAATTATATTTGAAAAACCATCCGGTCTGTCAACGTAAATTTTTTATATGATATGTATGTATTAATATTAGAGATTTGGAAAAGCTTTTTTGGGGGGGTATCTCTCTATCGGAGGGGTGAGAAGTTTAAAAAACGATTAAACGTTTAAGAAACGATTTTTTTTTAAGAATTTTGTTCACAAATTTTTTTAATAATATTTCCGAAGTGCTCCCCAATGAATACCGTTCATTTGATTATCACACAAGAAAATCGATTGAGCGGAAAACATTTTGGGGTACACTATATTCGTAACTAACCGTAAATCGGATCACGAAACAAAAAATACATATCGAATATATTTTCAACCCTAACAAATTCTGAAACTTTTATCGATATCGAAGGGGATCGGAATCAGAGGGTTTAACTTTCCTGTGAAATTGCTGTATAGATAAATCTTAAGTTAACTATGTTACATACAATTTTGGGTAAGTAAATATTATGATTATTTATATTTTCAATATCCTGCTTTAAATTTGTTTGCATAGGAAACGAAATATTTTCATAATTTATATACAAACCGTAATCATAGTTGGATACCTGTTTGAATACCCTTGAAAATAATGGCTATTATGAATGTACCATTATTGTATGGATTATATTATGTATGTACCGTGTGCCCAATGTGACAGGGGTAATATTTTATCATATGACATCTTAGTGCGAAATCCTTTATTTATTTATTTTTTACTTTTCCATATCCAATTTCCATGTGTGATTTAAAAATCGGCTAAAGTCGGGAATTTACCAAAAAGGTATAGCAAGAGCGAACGAGATCAAGGGAGTTCTGTCAATAATCATGTGGTGAGTGCCGGTTTTTTCGTGTTCAAAGAGATCAATATGATACGATTGTCCCATTGGATATTTATAAAAATAATTGTAAGGTTAATTCCTACTAACCAACTACATATCGTTATTTTCTATTTCATTCAAATTAGAATTTGTTTACGTAATTGCAAAATTAGGCAATTCATTCATTTATCAGCTATAATAAAACAATCAATTGGATTTGTATACATTAGTAGGTATATATATTCTTATACTCCTAATAGAGATTGACGATTGACTTAAGCCATGCAATTAAAAAATCAATATTAAATTGTATGTGAATTACGTATACGAGGAATGAATAATGCTGGTAGAGAACCTATAAATAAATAAGTGCCATTAATGTCCAGATTCAAAATTCAAATTAAAAAGAGTTTAAAATCTTTTCATGGCTATTAGTTTTGTGGCCGACCTATCTATCTATAAACAATTGATTGATTTGATTAAATGATATTATGTACTAGATGTCTTGCATATTTTGGCAAATATGAATAAAAAGCTGAAAATTGTTGGATTTTTTTTAATCATAAATCCTATTTTCATAAACGTATTCCTATGAATAATATTATATTTGCTCGATTCATGCCAGAAAACTGTCCATTTTTTTATGTCATACCATGTCCTCATCGTATACGCTCATAAAATAGAATCCTTTTTATTTATAGATTTTACTAGGATGTATTCAATACAGAGGGGTATATTAGCAAGATACGTAGCGTAATATTTCATAATAGTCGCGATTTCACATTTATAGAAACATGATAGTAAAAAAATGAAACGCATAGTCATGAGGAGACAGAAAAACCACCCGATAAGATTTTTTCGGCATGAAAATTTATTATCTACCTACACAAAAACCATATTATTGTAACTTGTTTTCTGGGTCATTTAATGTTTTAGGCAAGTTTATATGGATATACATAGAATAGATAAATATAGATATAACCTATTTTGGTAGTAATCAATTTTAATGTTTATTATTATAACATTCTCAAATGTCACATAAATTTTAAAATATAGACTACATAATAAATGTTCTATGCAAATTGAAGTCTAGACTCTTCCAAACTATATGACCCGAACAAGTAACATCAATAGTTTTAATTGCGTATTCTGTGTACGTGCAATTAGAGTTCCAAATTAAAACAACAAATTTTATGTTTGGTCGTCGAAAACGAATTAAGAATTGTGACGTGAATTAAAATTAATGTTGCGAGAAATGTATTTTTCTGAATATATTAGAGAAGATATAACTATGGTTGCGAATGAAAAACAACAATAAAATGCAATTTTTTTTTATATTGTCTTATTAACAGTTGAACCTTGGTTAATCGATATCTTAGAAAAACTAAATACTTAAAATACTATCGAAGTCTGAAAGAATTTTCGTAATAGAATTTGTAGTGTACCCACACTCCACCGAACTATTTTAAAAACGAATTTTTTTTATAAGCTTGGGAGTAAAGAACGATTTATAAGAAAAAAAAATCGAATTCAATAATATTTCATAATATTCATTTATTGATTCTAAATTCAACAATCGAATAATCTTCAACTCCCCATGTCTGATTTTTTTGTTTTTTCAATATTCTATCGATTTTCTCCTAGTATCCAACAACCATTTTTCTCATATGATTTTTATATGGTCATCGCATATTTGGACATTTCAAGCCGAGCCTCGACCCGCACAGTTCTAATTAATATTAATTTAATTAATGATGGCAGCGTATTTTACATAACAAGGGTCGAATGCATAAAAACTAGCAATTGCTTATTTCTTGAAATTTGAAGAAATTCCTTACAACTGTATGCACAAAAATTATAGTAATTGATTTTACCTCTTTTTCTTCTTTTTCTTTATATTTAGCAATTTCGATTTGGAAAATATACGAATCATTTGCTTAATTTGATATGCATAAAGATTAGAAATTCTTAAAATGTATAAGCAATTACTTTAAATATTTCAAGCTACTATTTAGATGACTTCAAATTATTTCAGTAAGTTACAATTCTTCAGACGAAATGTTTATGTTAGTTAGTAAATAACCCTGAGATTTATAAAGAGCGAAGAGATATAAAGTAATAACTGCAAAAAATTATACCGATTTGATAAGGAAAATGTTGAATGGCTTGCGAATTATACTTTATTAAAAATTCTTATGAAACCAATTGATAAAATGCGAATATACATTATATTCGGTATATAATATCCAATCCATGTTTGTAAAATGGTGTTACAGAAGATGTTAGATGTAAATCTAAGTACAGTATGCCGTACTATCCCGGAAGTATAACTAAGAATATTTTAAATAAATCATTATATTACATCGAGAAAGTATGTGCAATTGTCTGAAAAACGCATAGATCTAATATTACAAGATAGGGCATATTAATAAATTTATTGATGCTTTTTTAGCAGACTTCGAAAAAGCATGGTTCAGTGGCAGTAGATAATATATCGAATATAGGTACAAATATTATAAATCAAATATTTATATCTATCAATTAGGTCAAAAAGGCCGATAAATTTATAGAGAATATTTTAAAATTCCTTAGTAATGACGAAACCAAGGGAACTGATATAAAAATTTAGAAAAAATAGTCAAATGTATGAAGAAAAACTATGGCATCAATTTTCAAATGAATTTTGTATGGAGATTTTAATTAGAACGTAACTTGTCTATTTTATCTAAGGAAAAACGAAAAATTTAGGAAAATAGAGAGAAAGTTGGGAAAATGAGTAATGGTGGGAAAATGTCAGACAAACTTCAGTAAATGGAGTACACTTAGCAGGGATCGCGAAAAATCGCAAAAAATATAAGTAGAAAATCTAAGTTCGGCGCAAATCGCCCGTCAAAATTTTGGGGTTCATTTTTTTGGAATTATGAGAAATTACTTTCTTCATTATTCGTTTAAAAACAATTTTGCGTTTTTAGATTTTTGAATTTTCTCGCGAAATTTTCTGCAAGTAAAATTTTGAAAATTATGAAAATTGAGAAAAACCTTGAAATTGAAATATTTGTTTTGTAAATCAAGAAGTATCTTGAAAATTGGATGGAAAATCATTTACAAATTCATCTAAAATTGAAGGTCGCGAGAAAACATGGATATTTTCCTGCTTTTCTTTGGATCTCTCCGGGATATTTTACAATTTATATGACTTTTCCTTACTGATAACCAACTATCTCCTTTTCCCCATTTTAAATTAACAGCTTTTTAGAATACATTTATTTTTATCAATAATTTGAATCCATCCTGTCACCCCCAAGGTAATTTTGAGCCCCTTATAGCTCAAAATTCCCTTAGCCCCAATTTTTGGTGATTTTAGTCAGTATATGGCTAAAAAAATGGTTAATGCTTGTAATATGGTGACAAAAAGGATAAAAAGTTGGGGCGAAATAGTTGGAAAAAGTCCAGAAAATCCAAAAAAAAAGTAAAGAGACGGTTAGGAATTCAGAAATTCAATTTAAAAATTAAGAATAATTGAAAAATTTAGGGAAAGTCAGTAAAATTAGGGAAAGTAAAGTGCGAGAAAAATTAGAATGATTCGGTAAACAGTCCAATTAAGGAGAAAATTAGTCGAAAAATTACCGGAAAAATTAAGAAATTCAGGTAGATGTCTCGGCAAAATTAAATTGATTATTTCCCAGTTATTAATCTGTTTGTAAATCGCCAGAGATTTTTCAAATTTTATTAAGAAAAGTTCATCAAATTTGGCTGCATTTTCTTTCCCGGATAGTTGATCATTTTTATTTTCTAATTATATACTAATTTTTAATTTATAAATGGAAATAAAAAATGTATTATACGGAATAATAGGTTGCCCACCTCTGATCTAGTTTATACTGTCGACGTTTCGGCACTCTTTGTTGCCATCATCGGGACTTTATTAATGTATAGACATCTATATTGGATTGACAGTAAGATGTGATAAGGAAAATCTATCAACAAACACTACTCTATGTAGTTGATGTGTAAAAATAATAACGATAAACTATTAAATAATGCGATATTAATCATAAGTACAATGCGTACCATGATAAATTATTGGATAAGGGCCAATCTAAAAATATTTCTTTCACTGAATCCTGTATAGATATTGGCGAAACTGAAGATTCAATTATCCCAATAAAAGATACGGTGGAATAAAAATTTTTATTAATTAATACAAAATCTAGGTATATCAATTATAATATGTATTATACTTACATTATATGTATTAATACTAGTATATAAACATTATATTGTTCTCAAGTTTTCTTTTTTTTTACCATACAAAGAGGAAGTAAATTTTTAATATTTTTACCATTATTTTGCCGGCCATTTTTCAGTTCATTAATTTTTCCGAACTTTTTACCATTCAGGGAGTCGGTACTTATCCTTATTGTTTATTCATTTATAAATTTCCAGCTAATGTTTAGTAAGTATAACCTTTATTAACTGAACGAATTTATAATATTTAAAGTTTTAATTATAATATTTATTGATATTTTAGACCTTTAATATTTATTTAATACTGATTTATAATATGCCAATAGGATGTCTTCGAACGTAAATTACAATTACAATCTGAAAATATTTTATATTTACCTATCTTTAGATTGTTATATAATTATCTTTGAAATGCCTTGGAAATTGTCTTAAGCCTGTGAATCTTATCATAAAATTTGTCATTAAACTGTTGTCAAAGAGCTGTCAACTAATATCGTAGGAAAAATTAAAGACGTTCCAAAAATCATTGTACGATATACGACTATTGTCCCGGCAGTAAGACTCTCTTGAGACAATACGTATTGCAATCTTCAAGCGACAGAAATACTAGAAAAAGTATGTACTGAAATGTATACGTAAATGTGAAAAGTATATCAAATTCTTCACACCTCATGGGAATATTGACCAAGTAAGAGCTTAATCAAATATACCGTTTGTTAATTGAAACATATTCAATTTTCATATTGCGACCCTCATGTAAATGGTCTTTCTATAATAGAAAAAATCTCTTATAAATTATTATGAGTAAGAACTCATCCATTTAAATTTAAATTGTCCTTCTAGAAGGGTATGTGTGGATTATTATAAAACTCGTAAATACCACATAATTATACATGATACCCTTTAGTTTATATTATACATATAGTATTACATAATCATAACATACATACAACAATAAAAATAAATGGCTGGCTTGACAATGTAATACTTTTTGCATCAGAACTTTCAAAAAGTTTTGCACCTAACTTCTGTTCTAATTTGTCAATGGCATGTTATAATTAGCTTTTCACATTTTTGGCCTGTTACGGTTAGAAAATAGTTATTGTATATAAGCTGTTTGTCTATACCACCAGACCTATTTGTATTAAGGAATATTCCAATAATTACAAAACGTATATAATTAATTATTTGCAAAGACAACAATAATTAATATTGTCATCCAACGTAATGTTTTGACCTCCAATCTCCGAGGTTAAAGTTTAAAACATTAACCACTATACTATCGAGATTATTTTACACATATATATTATTTTACACATACATATACTATTATTTTACACATTAATATTCATAGCCTACATATATGAAATATCCCTACTATTATAATGTTGAATCCTTAAAAGGATGCAAAAAACTTTATGACAGGCTGTCAGTATTCATACGCTTAAATATCAAGATTGATAAACAAAAGGTTTAACAGAACAACAAAAATGGGGATATGATATGAATATGATAAAGAGCTGTACATTATCTGCTCATACTTATTATCTAGTGGTTTACATCACTTACATATCGGTATTTAAATTAAAATGACAAAAAAATTACATTCAAAGTGTGATTAACTGCCAGGTCAAAAGCAGATATGATCTGTACCTATATTACTTATTGTTCTATTATTTCCAAAATCTTTTTGTTAAAAATTAATGTGCTTTTTATTTTCTTAGTATCTTTAACAACAGTATATCATGGTGAGAAATAAGGATATATGATCTTAGTTATAGTTTAACATAAAATTAAATATTTGTCTGTCTGGTTAAGATTTGGAGCAGAATAAATTAATGTGTATTATTTTTCATACCAAATAGATATACCTACAATAATGATAGCCCTCAGTGTATGGGAACTTGGGGCAAAACTGGCCATACTAAATATTATATATATGTAAGTCTGTCATTTTGGATGTGAAATATTTAGTCATTTTATCTATTTGCCTCATCTCAACTCGGCTCTTGTTACAAAATACAATTTATTTGTTTTTAGTTAAGTATAACGGTATAACAGATGCCGTAGTTTGGACTGCAAGTGCCGTATGACTGTTTTATTTTGTTAACCTAATCGTATATATGAACTGATAAAATGCTAATCCTCGCCTATATACAAATATTTTACAGATTAGCAAAAATCGCTAACCAAACTATAACTCAATGGTTATTTCATGAGTTTAATTTATCTGTAAAGTCACATCCCTCAGATTACCACCTTTTATCATATAGCCTTGGCTAAAGGTAGCATTCCGACATTATCATCCGACAAATAAACCGGCCTTAAAGGGACGAAATGGTTAGAAATCCAGGAATAATTAAAATATGTGTTATTAGGAAAGATCAATACAAAAGGGGTTTCGGTTCAATATTCAAATTTAAATATTGACGCATGATTTATATAAGATTTATCGTACCGCCTATGAAGTACTTTAGTATAAATAAATTTTGAAGATAAAACAACAAAAATATAAAAAAAAAAAAAATCGGGCAAATTTAAATTTAGTAGACATTAGTAGCTTTGAATCACATAAAATTTGTAATAAGTGACACATTCACATCACGATATGTTATAAAAAGCTTGCGTAGTACTACATTACCTCTCCGATAGTCTGCCTAATTTTATGATTAACTTATTCCCAAAGTTGTGGAGAACTAAAGATAAGAAAATCACAGTTAAATGGTAATCGACCAAATCGCAAATTGGCATTTTATTATCATTTATTGGACTAAAAATATGCATATTACTGATGTTACTTATTTCTATGAATTTAGGAATTATTACTAAAACTGGATTATAAAATAATCCTGACCTGTTGAAAAATCTATTTTTCGCGTCTTTAGCTTTATATTCAATTTCCACCGATGTGCATCGCCTTCTTGTCTTATACTCCCCTATGTGAATTTGAATGAAATAGCCATCCAATGAAAGTTGGACCACCTAAGCCCGCCGTTATTTTAATTTTAGTATGATTTAGAAATTTGCCAGAAGGTAAAACAACTCATAAAATGCTTTTAGATTTATATCGACATAGAAATATAAGCCAAAAATCCCACTGTCATTATCAACTTTGCTTTAAAATTCATAAAGAAAAAATTCTACCAAACCTATCACATACTCGTACATACAAAAAATTTATCGATATATTTTCAGTGATAATTTTATCTGGTAATTTTGCTCCGAGGATATGAAATTGTTGTAAGAAGATAAATTACATTAATTTCTTACTTCCACAGTTTTTCTTCTCATATGATTATTAGCCTATACGTGAAGAAAGTAATAAGTTATGTTTGATAATCCGTAACGATGAAAATGTATATTTGGGACCTGTAAATCTATCTGGTTTCCTATCTACCTATTCTCACACAATCTACACTTCTACAGCATCTATAGAAAGTAAACCATTTTTATAATTTTGTGAGCCAATCGTTTAACTTTACATATAGTTTTACAGCTATAGAAGTGTTTCACTTAATTTTGTCGGTCCTTCATCGATCAGAAAATTAGTGGAAAATGGATAGGTTAGTGTATTTTAATTTAGGTCTTACGTACATTCATATTTATTAAGTGATGGTTTGGATGTGGTAATAGTTTTAGCGTAGCACATCTTTTATAAATCCATTCATTGAGTCGACTATTATCATATTGCAATGAAAGCCTTATGTAACATAAGACTAATTAAGGGGTAATGCCATTATAGTGGGATAAAAAAACAGCAATATTTGTATGGGACAACGCAACAATATAATTTTGTAGCTGTAGATAAAATTCCAAGTGAATTTATGAACATCTGTTTCTGGCCAAATTGAGACATGCAGTTTTGAGAAAATCGCGTTTATTGTCTTACGTAGCATTTCGATGCAAATTTTGTATTTACTCTAGTCCATAGGTGCACAAATCTATTAAGTGACGAGCCAAATTAAAATAAAACGACCTTACTGCGGGCCAAAGACGAAATTTTTTTTCATTAATTTTTGGTATAATATGCATATTAAATATTATTTTTGAATAATTTTGGATATATTTAGAACCAATTGTGTTGTAGCCAACCTTTAGATAGCTTCCAGATCCTCCGTAGCTTGCTTTTATTTAAATTCATTATTGTCAAGGTTGGTTCACAAATATATGTTGAACCAAACAAAGATACATATCGTGCCGCCATATTCGTACAAAAAACTTATTTAATAAATAATAAATAGCTGTAAGTAGAAATTATTGGCGAGCCGCAAAATACATCTCGGAGGGCCGCATGCGGCCCGTGGGCCGCACTTTGTGCACTCATGCTCTAGTCAGTGATGACTACAGCATATTTAAAAATTATTGTACCTATTTCTAAGACCCCAAGGCATCATTTCAGTTGAAAATATATTTATCTTTTTTCCAAAATTCTAGATTGGCATTACCCTTAAGTTCTTACCGATTATAGTTGAATTACTATTGATTACTAAGCATATTTTATTTCGATATTTTCTCTGCTTGCTTGAATACGTTCGATGCTTGTGGTAAATTTATTCTCCTTAAAGCCGACCTATTACAAAGAAAATATGTAAGCCAATTTGTGTATAATGGATAGTATTGTAATTTGTTAGCATTGAATATCAATCGATAATAATGTTTTTCATTTGTAGTAAATCTTATAGGAAATATAATATAGTCTTGATGAGCCCATTTCAAGATTTTACTTCGATTCAGATTTTCGAAAATCAAGATAATATAGTCAAATAAAATGTCATTATAAAGGCTCCCATCGGCGATAGAACTCTCACGAGAGTACTATCATGATATTCACTTCACTATTTACGCTGGTCTACACGCTGGGAGATAACTATGATAGTAGTTCGGTACTAGGGATATCCAACATGGCAAAATCCGATACGAATATATGAAACATCATAAGAACAATGAACTATCACTACCGCACTGTAAAATGTCTGTTTTCACGTGACAGTAGGTGTGATAGGTTTGTGTCTGTCGCGAGAGTACTCAAATTAGATGTTTGAGTAAGAGAGTGTGTTCTGCCAGCGTGATAGTGATCTTTAAGTTAATTATACGATAATAATTTATGTGATAGTTGTTGTCATGACAGTTACTATCGCCATCAAATCGAGGCTTTACAAATCGTAAAGATCGTAAAGATATCGGAATCTCTTCTTGATTTTTTTATTCTAAGATAATTTCACTCGATGCTTGATAACGTACAGTACAGAGTTCACATAAATCCATATAAATAATTGGAATAAATCCAAAATAGCATAATCTCACAACTATTGTCAAGTCATAATATGAAAGAAATGTTCATCAATATGTAAAGACAATTTTCATACGATAAATATTTCACATTAGAGGACCTACTTTGCTGAATTTAAATTTCATAGGAAAATGAATTTCTGATTTGTTGGTGAAAATAAAATTTCTGATTGGTTGTATGGAGATAATAATTGCTTATTATAAAGGGTGTCCCAAAATTAACGCAAGATTTGAATTTGTCGCCATTTCTGCAGTCAATTGTTGGCAACCTTAAAAAAACAATTTGACAGCTATGAGTTTAGGGTTAGTAAAAATGGAGCGTTACACGATACAACAACGTGTTTTCATTATTAAACAATATCTCAAAAATTGGTTACATACAAATTGGACTGTTACTGGTTCTCGATATCGCGACAAGAAAACACAGTTCTTTCTGCCGAAATTGGATGTTATTGATGTGGCCAATATGTGGCCACATTCCACATGCTATACAGCCCGTGAAACAATTCAATTACTGCATGTGACATTTCCTGGTCGTGTACTTTCTTGTTTCGGGTAGCAGGTGAAACATGTCGCCAGGTGGCGACATCACAAAAAAAATTATTATCTTAATAATTTGTGATCGTGCAATGATCGAATTTGAAACCGCGTCATATCGGATGGTGACGTAAAGCTGGCGGTCCCGTGTATAAGAATATAAGTATTCTTATGCAGAGACTTCTTGTGTATTGGGGGTATCATCAAAAACAATACACAATCCATTGCTATTAAATTCGTAATTGGTCAACAGCAATGGATTAAATGACCAAAATAAAGATACAACAATGATAAACGAAATTAAGCCACATTTATGGAGGATGGTCATGGAAAATTTGGACAAAAGAGTGCTTATGTGCCAGCAAAGCCGTGGAGGCCATTTGGCCGATGTGTTATTTCATAAATAACCCTATCCTATGTACTTTATGATTCAATAAAAAATAACAATCTATAGAGTAAAAACTGTGTTTTCTACTTAATTCAAATCTTGCGTTAATTTTGGGACACCCTTTACATGCTATAAGAGTGACAGAATATAGAATTTAATTAGCCCAAGAAATTCTCTTCATATTTTGACTTAACAGTCGTTAATAAGTAGTTAATAAGTAGTTTTTAATTTTAGTTGAAGTTTGACTAACGGACTGTAATTTAAAAAATCAGCAGTGATTTATTTCTTTTTTATGGTATTGAATGTCTTCGAATTCTATATTTCCGTTTTATTATTTTCATATATATTTATGGTTTTAAGATCTCGATGTAATATCACATTTTTCAGGATTATTACATATTTGCACTTTATATGGAGAAATATAAACCCGAATTCTGAATACGTGGGTTATAATAATGCTGGTCTCATACGGTTTGAAACCATAATAAAAATGAATACGATGACAACATAATATCGAATGTTTGGAACGAAAACTCACTAAATATTTTATCAACCGTATATTGTATTCAATTGTATCATTAAATTATACTTATGCTAAGGCTAAGGTTACTATGGATGCGTGTTCTGACGACTATTCGTTCTGACGAATTCTGACGAACTACTCGTCAGAACAAGCCGGTTACACTGTGCGCGTTTTCTGACTTATTAA
>JANTOP010010450.1:0-32097 GCA_027564815.1 Symmerus nobilis
CCTCACTATTGGAGGGGTGGAAAATTGAAAAAAATGAAAAAACCAAACTTTTTAATTAGGAAATTTTTTTTAAAAATATTTTTAAAATTTTCTGTTTAATTCCGTGAGTGGTAGTGAGTTGATGTGGAATAAATTGAAATATTATATTAATTATAACAATTTATTTAAAAATTCAAAAGGTTAAAAAATATCATTTTTATATTTTTATAACAGTTTTTGCTTTTGCAACGAACATGTACGTTCACATGTAATAATCCTTATACACCAGTAAGGATGTGAAATATTGAAGCTTCATAACCCCATACTGACAACAGTGGGCCCATTTCTGTTGTTCGTTCCCAATAATTATATCATTGACTAGATGGAACATCTAATAGCCTGATTACTCCCTGTCCACACATTTCTCAACAAACATAGATGACTTACTTTTAATAAATTTTAATAAATTTAATTATATAAATATAATTTATATATTATTATATATTTACACTATTATCTAATATGATAACTGTCTAAATTAATGAATGTAAAAAAAAATATGTATAAATTAATTTTATATATCTTAATTAAATAATTACACATTAAAAGTAATTAAAATTGTTTTCTTTTTTTTACCAAACACTAACTATAATTAACACATTATTTGCAAATTACGCATGTTAAATTCGAATGTTAATATTTATTGGATAATTCTTTTTTAATTAAATTTAATTAAATATATACGTCAACAAATTATAAAAGGCATTCCTTTTACATTTCCCTGCTGGAAAATAAATATAAAAATTTTAATATCGGGTTGTTACACTAATAGTAATTATCCCATCTTTCATCTAAATCAAAATATGCACTCAATTTTCTTATGTAATCCCAATAAAGAGATTGTATGGAACAATCGTATTTGCATATGACTATTTTTGATCCATTTCCCTACTTTTACGAGTATAATTATTATACTCGATGCACGAATTTTTCTAATATATAACCGAACCATATTATTTTCCATTTCTTGAACATTTTTTTTTTTAATAATATTATAACATAGGATAAAAGATAAAATAATATAAAGTTTATGAGATAGTGGTGCAAGTTTTATTCTATATTAATTAATTAATTTCTTCAATATTAGATCTTAAATAAACTTTTGAATTCAAACTGGATTGTAAACCACCAATTTAAATATAATACAACTAAGTATTTTCAGTCTATCGGAATAAAATTCCTTGAATGAAGGCTTTCCTCACTACTCCTCTAATTTATTAAGATAATAAATTTTATTTATAGATAATACATAGTTAGATGCACAAATTTTATTGTCTAAATAGGTTGACTTGGCTATATATTTATCAGACTTATTATGCGAGCATTTTTATTTTACTTCCAAATATAAAAAGTGGAATAAACGAGAGCTTCGATAAAATTATACCGTACCTACCGTACCTATAGAGTAAATTGGATAATATATATTTCAAGATGACAATTCTTATATCTCGACTTTTTTCACGATAGTTTGTTATTTTCACTATATTTGTTCCTTCCTAGGATTACTGACTACGAAAATATTTTCAACCATTTACTTATGATTTTGTTTTCATTTAGAAGTTTCCTTAGAGTGAGCATTTTGAGAATCAATTTTTATACTCGTAATGCCCATAAATTATGGTTGTAATACTTGCAACATGCATAATATCCTGAGTTTTACAATTTGCATTAATACCTTATACGTATAATTCCATCTAGCAGAAAGCAAAATTGAGAAACTATTATATTTATATTAATTTGGGGAAAGGTGGATAACGATATTGAATCCTTATCATTATAATTACTATATACATCTATAGACATTCATACAGTAGAGAAAATCCCTGATAAAGGACAAAATTAGGATAAAATGTTCTAACAGTTCTCTCAAACGAGGGTCTTAACTCAACAATATATATAGTCCATGATAGTCTGCAATACAACTTCCGCAAGACGTCTCGATGACGGAATTTATTTTTTTATTTTTTTTCAGCCTATAAATTCTTTATGAACTTTAAAATTCTTATATGTAACTCATACCTCCTCTAAATGTGGGGGAAAGCAGCGACGTTCATCGCCAAATTTAGAATTTCGCAACATAATCTCTTATGGTAGAAAATCCCGTGTAGAAATTCGAAAAAAAATTAGAGGTCCAAGATGAGAGAACCGATATACAGGTCTTCTCAAGTGTAGCTGATGTTAGTTCGCGACGTTTTAAAGGAGCTATAATTTCATAAAAATCGAAAAATTTTAAGAAACCCAGAATATTTCGTGAAAATCAAAAAAATTGATGTTATACTAAATTTCCAATCAAAAAAATCGAGAATTTTCAGAAATTTTAATTATAAAATTTGTAAATTCTTGTGAAAATCGGATAATTTAATGACAGTCCAAATATACTTTGTGAAAATCGAAAAATTAAATATTTAACTTTTGAAGAAAGAAGACACAAACGGGCACGATGAAACTACTTCCTCCTTATTTTTAATATTTTCAGGCAAATGAAAATTACAGGGCAAATGTTTCATTTAATAGTAGGAATAGAGAAAGGATAAAGAGCTACATAAGGAACTTCGGAATTAGTAAAAGGAATGAAATGAAATTAATTTTCCTATATTAAGAGAATCATTATCTTTCTTTTAATAAATCGAAGTTTTATTTAGTTCTTTAATGGTTGAATTATGGAATGTAGAATGATTAAGTAAGATAACAATTTATTTTAAGGTTTTAAAGAAAATATTTCTAATTTTGGTAGGAAAATCTTATTATTATCAAGTTAAAATATGAAGATAATTTCTTGAGCAAATTAGAATTTGTATTCTGTCACTCTTATACATAGCAGGTATAAGCAATTATTCCACGAGCCAATCAGAAATTTATTTTCCTATGACCAGGGTCGTCGAGAGGAAATCCGGGCCCGGACTAAACACTTACGGGCCCATATACAAGACATAAAAAATGAAAGACATAGTAAAATATCATGCGATAAAATTAACATGCTGTTTTCTTAAGGGGGTACATACCTTTCGCTTGAGCAACAATTGTTAGTATGCATTTTTTATTTTTTGGATATGTATATTTCTAAATAGGAAAAAAAATGTATCGCATATTATTAATTGGTCCTTGAAGTATACAAAATACAATCTACAAAAATTTTTTTTAACCAATACGATGGTTTTTCAGACAACTGTTGAAAGTCACGGCCGGCGATATCTCGAGAAGTTTTAAAGATTTCTCGATATGTTTTATTTAAAATTTTCAGAAAATAAAAAAACCCTATAGTCTGTCGAGCTATTTTTTAAATATTTTGTTTTTATTAATTTTTTATGAACCATTAAAGATCAAAATTCTTCACATTTTTTCCTTCTGACGCACAATTCCCGAGAAATGTGATGTCATAATTTGGCAAAAATGAGCAAAATATGAAAATATAGCAAGTTTGTAAAATTTGTAGAATTAAAACTACCCGTTCGATATTAATGATCGAGGGTGTTTTAGAAAGGAAAAATGCAGCACATTTTATGAAAAAATGTAATTTTTCAAATTTTTCTAAAAACATATTTCATTTAAATTTTTTCAGTGTAGTTTTTCGGCTACCCCCATTTTTTTTAATTTTTTCATAAAATGTACCGTATTTTCCCTTTCTAAAACATCTTCGATCATTAAAAACGGACGTGTAGGTTTAATTCCACAACTTTTAAAAACTTGCTATGTTTTCATATGTTGCCCATTTTTGCCAAATTATGAAGTCACATTTTTCGGAAACTGTGGGTCAGAAAAAAAAATGTGTTATGTCGTATTTTTTATTTCATAAGTTCAATCGAATAAAATAATCGAATTTCTTCTGATTTGTTACTGATTTTCTCATCTCTTTATTAACTGGGCCCGATTTCTTCAAACATTTACCGAATTTATTTCTGGCATTTACTACCAGAATGCCAGAATTGAATTATATGAATTTTCCTTCACTTTCTGGCCAACATTCCAAGTTGGTTTGAACGTTTTGCTTTTGTAGATTTAAGTAGATACATTATTAGTGGAATTTAAATAAATGGGCATTAGTATTAACTGGAAATCCGAAATATATTAAGAAAAATCCAAAAAATTTTCAAAATCCAAAATGTCGAAAATTTTAAATTGCAATAACAAACAAAAATTTTATAAAAATTGAGAATATTTAGTGTACTTAAATCCGAAAATGTAAAGTTGTGGAAAATGCATGAACTTCAATAAGTTAGCATAAGAGATATCTTTTTAGCAAACTAAAATACCTATTATGTCAACTAGGTGAATTTTGACTTACATAGACTTATTTTGTATGCTAAGGGGTGATCGATTAAAAATTTTAATGGAAATGATTGTTGCTTAGAGAAATCGAACCTATAAGTCACATTATAAATTATTCCTAAAATTCCTTGATCTGGGATCTAATTCAAAAATATATTTTTTATAAATTATTAACTTAATTCCAATGCTTCACGGATTATCCCTTTTCCGCGTCATTTTGGTGAATAAATTTGATATATTCCCTATCAGCCTTAACTTTTTCACGATCTTTCCTAACTTTCCCGGATTATTTGCGAGATATATTATTTTATAAAAATGCATCCTCCTACTCTTCAGAACGAGTCAATAAATTAAACAATTAATTAAGTTGATTAATTGACTTGTTTTAAAATATTTTAAATATTATGTCGTGATATTTATGGAGTGATTCTTAAGTCCACTAATATTCTAATGCGGAACTACGAAGCGTGCCCTCTATAAATTGTACCAATAAAGTCATGGCTTACGGGTGATAAAAATGAACCATATCAGGAGGGGAAGTTCATAGGCCCTTGCACATACAAGATCGTTAGAATAATCGATTTATTATTAATATTTGTTAATATTTCATAATTTTCAAAGATATTTGGGTATATTATAATTTTTTATTAATAGCAAGTAAATTATACAATTAGACAGGAATAATAAATTTTCTTAAATGCTTAATTTTATTAGCGAATAAAAGAAATGATTTTTGCACTACATATTCACGTAATCTCTCACCTAAAATATATTATATAACGAAATTAATATCATGAATATATATAAATTTTATGATTATTACTATCATTATCATTATGTTTTATAACATAAAAATTATTTGTTAAATTGTATTTATGGGTTCTATATACCATTATTTTATTTAACAAATTTTCGAGCAACGGTAATGCTTAACATTTTATGGCCAATTTATATTTGCAGAAACATGATTTTGTTATTGGGTACAGATCAGCGGGGCAGCGTATAACATGTTGTTCCTTACGAAATTTTAAATGGCACTTTAGATCTAGTTTTCTGAAATTATGTGTAGCATGGAACAAGAATATGGTTCAAATCGGATATGGTTTTGAAACGTGATAATGATTTATGTAAGTTTTGCTCCCCTGATGTAGATTATGTATTTTGGAATTTATGGGATTTTGAGCATAAATTTGTAATTATATCGATTTTGTATCGACTTTTACTGAACATGCACAATTACCTACATTAAAATTTAAAAAAACTGAAAGGACATTGTTTTATACAAAACAATTTAAAAAAAACCTTAATTTAATGACAAGTATAATATAAAATATATAGTTAATCTCTCATAATAGCTATCAAAATTAATTAATAAATTAATAAATTATATTAATTTATCTTCTAAATATTTAATATAAAGTTATAGCATAATTTTCACCATTGTTTAATGATGTGTGAATGTATATATTTTCAAATCAAATTTTTCTAACTATAAATAATTACAAATTAATTTTGATATAATTTCCTGTATCCATATCAGTCCATTATTGTATAGAAAACTCAACGAAATATTCAATTCCATTTCCAGCGTTAATAACTGATTTTTAATTTTTATTGTTTCTTCTTGCCTGCTTAATTTCAATGAATATTTCTCTGTATTATTTTTTCTAATTTATTTTAAAAATTATCATAATAATAAATTAAAATGTAATATAAACATTGAAAAAAAAAATAATACAATTCTATTGAAATTCCAAAATTGACATCGTCGCCGATCTTTGCGATATTTTATTACAATAAATATCGAGCCAATTCAATGATAATAATCAATTGTGGTTATTTTTGAATTAATTTCTTTATTTGATGAGATGAATGTTTTTCTTGTTGGATTGTTAAGCATTTGTTGCTAAAATCACAACTATTTTTTATAGTATTTTATGTCGAATGATGGTGCTGTTGTGCATAAAAAGATAATTCAAGTATAGTATAGCGAATTATAATATTATATAAGATAATTTTTTTTATAGGCATAGTATACTAGGTGTAAGTAAACATTCTTAGATATTAAGTCCTACAGTCGATAAGAAAATGCACCTTCTTCAAATAGTTAATAAAAATTTAGGGATACACCAATCTAATTTTATACATCTTCATGGAACGTCAATGTCAGATCTTCTCTAATGATGCAATGAGGTTGTCTAATGAGTTAGTTTTAAATCTTTGTTAGAAATGGTATAATTATTTTTCTTTCGTTTAGGTTCCAACCAATTGGGACAATTCTAATCTACATTTAATATAAATAAGGATTGTAGAGCTAAAAAGGAGTTTAACATATTACTTCCTCGACTATCAAATCCGGCAAATAGATTGAATATACGCTCAGCACATCATCGGTGTGTGTTCTATATCCATGGTTGAGCGCGAGCCAATTTCATCGTGGATGGTGGTGCTCACCGCTTGTGCAAGGATCCTGGAATATATCCAACCACTTTATTCAAATTATTAAATAAATAAATAGTAATTTTATTATAAATTTATAAATTATATTACCTAAATTTACAGGTATATTTCATATACCCTGTCCGAAATTAAAATTCAAATTCAAACAGAAGCAAATAAAATTAGTTTTTTCTTCTTTGACAGAAAAATCAACTTAATTTCGATTTGGTAGCAAAATAAATAAATAAATAAATAAATTATTGCATTTAATTCATTGATTATAATCAAAATCTATGAACAAACATAGACAATTTTCCCACCGAAAAATAGTTATCTTGTAACAGTTCAACATAATATAATTCAGTGATTTAATTCATGCTTTTCTCGATATCAAGATCATCCTTTTGAACAATTATTTATATATAAAATATGTAATACTAGTACAAGTTTAATATATAGATAATAGATATAATATATAGTCAATTCTTATAAATATATATATATATATGTATAGATAAAATACAGTTAAAAAAAACCACTTTCTTTAGACGAATATAAAAGCAGTAACATTTTCATTTCACTATACCATTCCATTGCTAGAAAGTAGTTGGTCTTGATCGTTCTATTTGGATTAACAGTAAAAAAAATTATTGTCTAATTATTTTAATTAAATTTAAAAAAAATAAATAAAATAAAATTGCGATCGATTAGTGTTTATCTAATATAAACTATTTTTTTCGTGTGCCAAATTAATTAATTAATATAAATAAATTAAATAAAAATGGCTTTAAAGGTAAGTTAAAATGAAAGTGGAAAATGAACTGATAATTTTCAAAGAAAGAAAAAAATATTAAATTAAAAAATTAAATGGAAATGGTATTACAAAGAAGACTGAAACCCCTGGTGATCATTAAATGGATTAATAATAATTGGATTAATAAGGTGCAAAGGAAAAAAAATACTAAATAAATATTAATTTATTATTTGCAATTATTCGTGAGAACGAAATATAAAAGTTTAATTTCCTGGGGAAAATAAATATTTTCTTGCTATTATTTTGATGGATAAATACACCGTTTTGATAAGTGAAAATTGGATGTATAATAAAAACATATAATTTTCGATTTTAAGGTTTAATAAATAAATGTTATTTCTATTATAATCAGTTTTTTCGGTTGAGATCAAAAGAAATTTTTCTGGTAAAAAATGTGAAATTTTTCACATCAATTGTGGTCGTTTTTATTTAAATTATATTTTATTGTTTTGTTATTTGGAATTTGTATATTTTAAAATTTATTTATATTTAAAATTAATGATATTTTTGTAAATTATGTGTTCGATTTATTTAAATTACATTATGTAACAAATATATTCAAAGTCGTATAATCGACATTTAAGGTATTACATATTTTAAGTTGGTATTTCTTACTTATAAAAATATCCTTTCGGATTTTTCAATTCAAGTTTTATTAAAACAATTTAGAAATATTGTCAAATTCAAATCGGAGAAAAACGTAGAAAACGGATATAATTTCTCAGAAATTTATTCAATTAATGTTGAAAATCATTACCCTCTTCATGGCATAATGGGTATAGCGCCCGCCTTTGAAAAGGAAGGTTGCAGGAACTTGGGATCTTTATTAGATTTAAGTTAGAGAATTAAGTATTCGCTTAGAAAAGCGAATATCTGACATAGATTTTCTTCTAGAAAATAATTCTCCTTCATGATGTACAAATTTACAAATATATACAGCCTTTTCAAGACAAATTTACCCCCACCGGTTCCGACCCCTTTCGATTTTGATAAAAGTTTCAGAATTTGTTTTTGCGAAAAAATATTCGATGCGAATTTTTTTGTTTCGCCATCCGACTTACACTTACGAGTGCAGGGTACCCCAAATTCGGGATTTGCGTCTTGATCCAACACTAATAACTCCTAAACCACTCATTCGATTTTCTTGTATGATCATATATCAAATGAACGGTATTGAATGGAGCGAAAGTATTATTAAAAAAATTTCTTAATAAAAAATCCGATTCTTTCAGTTTTTTTAAATTTTCACCCCTTCCAATAGAGATATCCCACCTCTCAAAAATATTTATTTTCCAAAGCTCTATTACTAATACATAATCATATGAAAAATGTACGCTGGCAGACGGGGTGGTTTTTGAGATATAATTTTTAGACTTTCGCCTCTCTAACATAATATTCACTTATTTGGAGGATTTTTGAAGAAAAATTAATTTTTTAACTATTAAGTGCCGAATTTCAGATTTTAAAATCTTAATTCTAAATTAATAGAAAATTAACTAATTTTGAAAATAATTTGATCACACAATTATACATGGTGTTTCAACCACCCTTACCCCATTAATTTTTGATTCAAGATTTATAGTTGGAACTTTAAGAGGATCAATCGGAGCCAACAATCGATGATTTAATTCATTATAAGCCCACACCGATCTTCGCGGGGAGGGAGGGGGTTGAACATTTTAAGCAGTACGTGGGATCGAGTGATAGCTCATTTGAAAGGGTATCCAAAGACAAACACAACAGCGTTGGAAATTCATCGATAAGACCATTTTTCAATGAGTCGTTGCCATTTAAAGCTTGTCATTGGGAGTGGGAGTCCATCTCTTACCCTTTCAATGTGCAATTCTAAAATTTATGGAAAATTAAAATGGACAAAACATGTATTGGAAAAAATGTCGAAAAATTCCAAAAACAATTGGCAAATATTATTCAGGAACAATTTTAGCCCGCGCAGAGATTCATAATATAAGAAGCTTTTTGCTAACTCCTCAGTATGAGCACCCCAACTCGAACCCTAAAAATATTAAATTTGGGAAATAGGCTGTTTCCTATTTCAATTAACAAGAAATCAATATAAAATTTTCTCTCCCTCCACTTACCAGCAAAATTTTATTCAGTCGAAATACCAAATCATAAATTTCCTACATTTGCATAATTTATACTTCTCTTCCTCAGAATTTCGAAACAGAATTATAAATTACCTGTTACCTGTTCTGTAAGATTGGTGTAGAATGAGCCAATAATAAATTAGACGAAAGTTATTGCAGTGTTAATCCCAACACAATGACCAAAGAGGAATACATATTTACGAAATGCATTTAAAATTATACAATTATTTATCTCCTTATTACTAACTAAATACTTAAACAATTACTGCATAAAAAATTTGCATAACAACATTAAATCAGCTGAACGCGTTTCTACTTTCATTCATTAAATAGGAAAACTTGTACAACTATAAAATTACGTTGATTTAATTTAATTATTAAAATAAATAAAAACAATTATGTAAAAAGACGGAAATTAATAAATTTTCATTTCCAACATTAAACTGTCTATAAGAGATAATAAATGTTCCAGTCCAGATATTTGCAGACTCTGTCATCTCAATCAAAAACCAATCATCTTTAATGAGCATATAAAATTTTTTTTTAAATATAAGACACGGATAATATGATAATATCATCAAATTAATTAGATAACTCTGTAATAAGTATAGTATAATGGTATAATGTCGTAAATGTTGCAAATATAAATGCAATTTTATCTGCAATAATGATGAATATAAAATTAATGTTTTACACGTAATATATTTATATACAAATAATAAAAATCGTGTAAAAAAAAATATATTAGATTTAATTATGTGGATTTTATACTATATTTAATTTTCTTTGGTGTTTTCCTGATGGCCTCCCTACCCGGTTCTTATTAATTTAAAATAATAAAAGTAAATTTCATATTAATCCATATATTTTATTACAAATCATTTTTATATCTATTTTATAATAATTCTAATTAAAATTATTTGTTGTATTTGTTACAATTTTTTACATAATATCTTTCGGTAATATCTTAATCCCAACTAATTTCATTCAAGATTTAAAATGCCAGCTACTGATTTCATTTTGATGATTGTAAATAGTTTTCAAAAATTATTGCAACATATTATTGAATGATCAATTATTGTACAAAAGATTTAAGCGAGAAACATGAATGAAAATTTTTCTTTTTCGAGATTTTTTTTTATAAATTTATAATATTCAACGGATTGAGTTAATTTAATTTCTTATTTGAAGATCATAATTCTTTACATAAAAAACTTTCACAGATTTTATGCTATGAAAATTTAAATTTTGAAAATAATTTAATTGACAATTTTATGCTTTAAAATAAATGTTCGTTCGATTGTTAATAAACATCCATAATAGTTAGTATTACCAAATAAATCTATTAAAATTAAATGATTTTATCCAACTCGTTTACTGCATAAAATACATAATTAATTTCATTTTCAGATATTTTTTACAAAAGAAGATGAATCATAAATCAATCAATAACGAGAAGAAAAAACGAAAGTGAACTTGCGCCTTGACTGTGAACTTTATCCGTCTTGGTCTTGTGATGGATATCTTATAATCGCCTACGGAAAATATATATTATTTTTCTCTCTGGTCATTACAAGTTTTATTAATTAATTGGCATATATTTTTATTTTTATTTATTTATTTTTTTGTAGCTATTTATTTTACAAATTGCAATTGATACTTTTTGCTCGTTTAATCACACCATGCTCATGATATTCAGTTACTGTTGACATAAAGATATTAATCGAATTTGATTAAGTTTCTTGTTGATTCCGCGTTATTTTATTTTCCTTGCATAATAATTATATTGATAATTTTCTATCTAAATGCATATTGAATAATATAATGATTAGAAATTGCATAAAATGTCGTTAACCATGTCCCGTTTAACATCTTCATTTCCATCGAGATATCATGGTATTAAGTAAAAATATTTAAAGAGGAAAGTTTTCTTATAAATTAAACTATTTACTTGCTTTAGCAGTAAATTAATTTATAAATATATTTTTTTTAATATAATTGGAATGTCTATAAATAATAAAATTATTCACATTGTATACAATTTCATTCAATTTATTTTACAATTGATTTGATTTTATTTTCCAATAATTTAATTATGAGAAAATATTCCAGAAAAATATTAAAAATTTATTAAATGACAGGTCCATTAGTTGATGCAAATTATTATGGTTTTCCGCTACATAAATATTATGATATTTTATTTCATTACAATATTGATTACATTTAATGGCTAATAATTAAGTGTTTAATTAGTAGTGAGGAAACTATGTAGTTTTATTCACCAAGAGATTTACCATTTCAAGAGTAAAATGGTGACTCAATTTGAACAACATGGGGTTTATAGGATCTTGATTAGTTTTAAGAAAACAGATCACAATTAATTATCTTCTGAAAGTTCCTTCTGGTTTCCTAACAATTAGAAATATTCCAAACAATACTTAAGCTATAGGATATCTACGAAGGATCGGAACATCCTTGATTAATTTTCTCTAGTAAATGGTTGTATTTTTATCAGTGGCGTGCGGTCCATAAGGTGTGGAGAATTTTATGACCCCTTAACAAAATGTTATAGCCTTTGAGAGAACATTACTAGAGTGCATGACGAATATTTTCTTCGGCTGGAAATAAATGTAAAAACGCAGAAAGTTGATTACACAGTTAGGAAAAAATACAAAAATTCACAAAGCTTGCACCGAGAATCTCAACATTTGATCCGGATTTCCTGATTATTTTCTTCGGATCCAAAAAAATATAACGTTGTAAAAAGTTTATAAATTAGTTATCAAAAATATCAGAACTAAACTTTTCGTTCAAGCGCTCCACAGTAACTAAAAAGCTCCCAGAAAGCATTATTTTTCGAACCTCATTTTTTATGTTTAGAAATCTATTTTCTATCCAAATAACGAGTCTTTAACGACATTTTCATATTTTCCCAAGAAAAAGCTTCAAAAATTTTGAAAGTTCATTGAAAGCTCTAAATTAATATATCATTTTAAATAATTGAGAACGGAATTTTTATCCGATTTATTCCATTGAAATAAAATGTGGAATTTTCGCAGAAGGCTTATTCAAACTATTAAAAGCCCAACGAAAGCTCTAAATTTCGAACTAAATTTTTTACGTTTAGAAATCCATTCTCTGTCCAGATAAAGATTCTTCAACGCAATTTCCACATTTTCCAAAATAAAGCTTTAGAAATTCCAAAAGCTCATTGAAAGCTTAAAGTAATAATGTTATTTTATATCACTTGGAATCGAATTTTTATTCCCGTCTTCAAATTTTGGGAAATATGGACTATTCGCTATAAGCTTTCTCAATTGATTGTAAGCTCGAAGAAAGCTTTAAATTTCGAGCTTAATTATTTTCGTTTTAAAATCTATTTTCCATCCAGATATCGCGCTATTCACGAAATTTAAAATTTTCCCCAATGAAATACTCCAATAATCTCGAAATCTCATTTCAAGCATATATTTATCCAAAAACTTCATACCGATACATGATTTTTTAAGAAAGGGCAAATAAGGACAATAAATGCCATCATTATAAATTGCTTCAATTCAATTCTATTCTATTCTATTTCTACAGAGCTTTTTCTCGAAAGTTTCCGATTTCTTTTAAATTTATCAATCGAGAGATAAAATAGAATAAATTAATTAAAATTAAAATCGAAAGAAGCTTTCGATGAGCTTTTGGAACTTTCCTAAAGCTTTTACAGAAAATCTTCAATTGCAGCAATAACAATTGATTACAATTTTGTTGATATTTCAAATGTGCTCGGAGCTTTCTGCGCATTAGACTGCACGCCACTAATTTTCATAGTATGGCGAGATTAAAAAATTAGAGTGCCGAACAGCGATAATTAATTTGATATAAATTATGGAAATAACGGGTATCTGCAGGAAGATGGTGTAAATTGGGTGGATATGTGAAAATTATTGATGAATTTTCACAAAAGAATCAGCTATAAATGACTCCTAAATTTTTTCTAAATTCACAAAAAATAATTGTTGAATAGTTAAAAACTCTTATGGTTTTCGAATTTTTACAAAATTTTTGATTTTGAGAATATAATACATAATTTTTGTGAAATGAGTTAGGAGTAAAATTTCAGCCTGTGACCAGCGTACATATAATAATTAATTCTTATTTTACATCCGAATCCGAGTTATTTCCAAATTTGGAATATTTTAGAAATTGTTTCCAATCACAATTCCGGAAGTAACATGCAAAATATTGTTCCTTGTCTTTGACTATGATATTAAAATATTTTCGTAATTTATTTTTAAACCAAATCCAATTCCAGTCGATAATCCTAGCATCAATGGCCTGCATGGCATTCGCCTATCCCGGTTATGAAAATTATCATTATGGTGGACATGAATTGGTAGCCGCCCATCAACATGCCGAACCTGAACACACCATTCACTATGAGCCAGTAGCACATCATGATTACGGTCACCATCAAATCGCTAGTGCACGTAGTGCCGAAATCCACCATGGACATGAGGAACATCATGAAGATGAGCATGTTGATTATTATGTAATAATTTAAATTATATTTTCTAATTAAAATAATAATATCAATAACATATAATTTAATTGTAGGCTCCACCGAAATACGCTTTCAAATACGGTGTCAGTGACTACCACACCGGTGATGTAAAATCACAGCATGAAACACGGGATGGTGATGTGGTTAAGGGACAATATTCCCTTGTCGAACCAGATGGTTCAATTCGTACCGTTGATTATACGGCCGATAAACATAATGGTTTTAATGCGGTCGTCCATAAGACGGCACCACATTCACATGGTCATGAGCATGAACAAAGCCATGGTCATTATTAAGTTGACCAACGAAATCCTATTTTTTTATTTTCAAAAATTTGAAATTTAATATTAAAATGAATTTATAAAATGGACGAAATAATTTTGAAGAATATACCAAAAATAATAAAATTATTATATTATATTTTATGTATAGTATTTAGATACTTAAATTTATTACTTAGAACCAGTTTAATTGTTTTTGATGAATTTTTACTATTTTTTATATCGATTTTTTTATATAAAAAAAAAATTTAAAATTACTGAAAAATATAAATTTGATATAAGAATCTCACCCAACAACTTTATTGATTTTAATTTAAATTATTATTTATAAAATAAAAATCATTTTTTCTAATTTTTCGTAATCAAACTATAGATGTATATTTATATTTAAAAATTATTATTGCATGCCCAACATTTTTATGTAAATTTTTTACTGTAAAAAAAAAATCATTTAATTCCACATCTATCCATCCATTGTAATTTATTTCATGTTATTTTAATTTCCACATATTTTTAATAAACTACTATTAAAAATGAAATACATTTTTTTTTCATTCGAAAATTGTAACTATAACTATTTTTTGACATGTAATATGAGGTGTTAAAAATATGATATTAAACCTATAATTTTTTAAAGAAAAATATATTTTGTATTAAGACATGACTTATTTCTTATTGTCAATATTAGTAATAAAGTATATAAGGACTTGTTTTATTTAATATAAACGTCTTGAAATGTAACGTCTTTCCTTTAATGTCTACAATTTGTGTGGGAGAAAGTTAGAATCTTGGTTATGAAAAATTTAAATAGAACAAGAATTAAAGTATCTATGTTTTATAAAATTATAGATAAATCGATTTACTTATAAATAAATTTATTTATGATTCAAGAAAATATCGAGAAAATGTACTTGATTTTATAATAAAAATAATATTATTTCAGTAAATATGGAAATTACTCTTATAATAACTATTATAATCAGGCGATGAACTTATTACTTAACTTTTAATTTTTAAATAAATTAAAATTATTGAATCAATTTTTCGTATGAAAAATTTTGTCTGGGGACGAAAGATTCAAGAGACGAACTTCTTCGCTTTTCATACTAAACAATGGCATAATATTAATTTTAAATCTAATAAATTACTAATTGTTTATCTTTATATTTTGCATATACATTGAACTTATTAGAAGATGAAAGTTGTTTCAAAACAGTTTTCATTTTCTAAACTTTCTCGATTTTTAATGTGTTTTTAATACAAAATATGCCTTACACGCAATATTGTTTGAAATTATTTAATTGATGAAAAACAGGTAATACATAATATGAAATTTTCCGAACAGCTTCAATGTTACACCAGAATTAAAAATTTAGTCAAATCAAAAACCGCGCATGCCAAGATTAATATGTTAAAATATTTTTTTTTAAATGAATTTTCGAATGTTTTTATTTGCACCCATTATCTCTGACAGGTATTTTGAAATTCATCTATGTTCTTTGTAATCACGTAATTTTAAATAAGTTTAATTTTTGGGAACAATTTGAGACATTTATAACATTTCTGATAATGAAAAAATTATGGGAAACATTTTTTTAATGGAATAATTGTGATGGCCATATATTATTATGTAACAAATGTTTTCCCGAAATTTTGTTAAAATTTGTTGAAAATTTGTAGTTAGAATTGAAGATGAAACACTCCATTGGTACATGGTATATTTCTAAATAAACGGGGAATTCGTTAGATTATAAGAAGCAGACGTGTTAGGGATATTATTTAAGGAACATTTTTTACAAAGCGATTTTCTTTTCCATTTTTAAGCCGACAATTGTATCTTTCAGATTTATATGAAATAATTACTTTACCAAGTTAGTAATTTTCTGAGGATGTGCAAGATGAGGATTATTTAATTAATTTTTTATAATTTATTGTAAATGCATATTTAATTATTCTACTGAATTTAATGATTTTAAATGTAATAATCTGAACAATTTCTTACTACAATTAGGAAATAAGCAACTACCGGGATATTTTTAATGGGATTTTTCTTACGGAGAGGACATTTTTATTGTAAGAAATGAATGTCCTTATTTCTTGTAAAATTATCTCAGTTTTATTCAGGGATATTTATTTACGAAGCAATGATTAATTTCGAATTAATAATATTACTTTATTAATAATATTTCGTCACACCCTTATTCCTAGGATATGTACATATTTAAGAATTGACATTTTTGGGCATAATTTTTAAGATTTTATTGTTTTATAATCTTTAATATTGTTATGATGTGTGTATGTATTGTTATGCAAGGCTTTATTGGTAATCCATAATGATTTTGTATTGGGTTTATTACATGAAACGAATTATTGACTTATTCGATTTTTAAATTGTCCATTTTCATTTCACTATATTTATCATAAATGATTAACATTCCACAATAATTAAATTCAACAGGTATTAATCGATTAGCAAGTTCTCAGGCGTAAAAACCACCAGTCGTCCGTTTCGAAACAAGATGATAAATTGTTTTATTTGGTTAGATTAGTGAATGCCTCGATATATCGTTTAATTAATGGATTGCGTGTAATTCAATGTGATCATGAGACATTGGATCCGCAAAGCTATACTCCCGAGGGATATAAGAATCTCAATACTTTGGAAAGGACTCATTTATAATATACCTGTCTCGCACTATGAGTAATACCGGAAAAGTTCCCATGAAAATACGTAACAATGTTAACCACACCTAAGCGTCAAGGCTGTTTTCCCCTCCTACGGATCATACATTTTTTTTTCATATTATTATTACAAAAAATGATAATTACAAAAAAATTAGTCCATTATTACTTCATATAAATTATTTATTATAAGTACTACATATAAATGCATGCATATTTATTTTTACTTAGAAATTCCTATCAGTTATACGTAAGATTTCATATATTGAATATTTATTTTATTTTAATTGAATCCGAAATGATTTCATTAGATATCCTTTATCCTATAGTCGAAAAATCAGACTATAGGTAACTATAGTATTGCTCTGAGTTTTGTCAAATTTCCATTTCCGAGACTTGGCTACTGAATATTTCTTGCAATAATCCTTAGAATGTAAAACAGCAAGTGATGAAATAAGAGACTTTTCCTCGGCGATTCTTTGACCACTGAAATTTATTTGGAAGTTTCATTTGGATAGGTATCTAGATATTTCTTAAAAAATATAAATTATCTGTTAAAAACCAAATGATATTGGTCATGAACTCTACATTTTTCTGTGTAAAAACAGGCAGCATTTCAGTTGATTTTTACATAATAATAATTATAATTCATATACCTATACATCTAGTCCCATACTTCGAATTGTATGAAACGAAAATCCATAAATTCACTTTCCTTAAAATTTATCCGATATATCGGATGGCCTGAAATTTATCTTGTCTGGTATTCTAAATTCTTTGTCTGGTAGATCTACTACGTAAACTATGGGATGAGTGTAAGTTAAATAAACATAATGAGTTGGTTATTTCGGTTTCATATTTTATTTTAATAATTTTTTCTCGCCTTACGAATATTTAAAAATGTATAAATTAATTTTTTAATTGGGTGTTGTTCCGCGTGACTATAATGACATTAATAATATTAATAATAATTAATATATTTATTTATGTTTCTAATGTACATATACCATTTCTTATTCTGCTTTAAATTCCATCCAGTATACATCTAAGCACATACAACATACAAGGAAGCGTAACAATTTTTATTTGTACAAGGATGGTCAGTGGTCACAGTCAACAGAATAAATATAATTAATTTAATTAACAAATAATTAAATGTTTTTGAGAAATATATTTAAGTAGTTATATTAGACAGTTTGTAATAACCGCTTTTTGTTTTTATTATCTAAGCTATTTATTATTTTAATTAATATTAAAAATCAACTTTTAGTAGCTGCTATGTAAATAATAAAATATTTTATAGTAGTTTGAAATGAGGAACAAAATTAATAAATTAAAAATTATACTAAGATAAATTCCAAAACAATTGTATTTTTCAATTAAATATTACTCTAAAATACATTCCAACTACATATGTAATGATATGGATTTGTATTTATTTATCTATATTGTTACTCTTAACATATAATTACCTATTCAGTTATTACCATTATTATATTAAGTTCATATCAAGGCAATCAAATATCAGTATAATATATCTACTATTATATTTCCATATATATCTAATCAATAGTTATAAGTTAAGGTACTTTTAGATACCATATTCGAGCAAGTTGGATTACTCTCAGTACATTTTATCTGAAAATCATTGCTTTTATAGTTAGAAATTAAATTTATAATATAAAGTTTAGCACGATACTTACGAGATATGCCACAGGACCTATGATTTGTAGTCTATTAAATTTTAATTTTGAAGTGTTTATCTAACTGTTATACTAATTGTAAGCTACACTCTAAGACAAGTTGCTTTGGAAGTTTTGAACGGAAAAATAATATCAGCATGAGTGTGCAATTAAGGCTTTTAGTTTTACCATACTCAAATTAGTTTCCGTATGTTCTTGAAATGCATTTACTACAAACTCGACTCGACTCGACTTAAAAAAAGACGATAATTTTATGATTTCTGCATCATTTATTGAAGTTCGACTAATTTCGGTAAACTAAACTATATTTACTAACTAACTATATTTACTTAATTTTTATTAATTTTCTTTAGATCCGGGCGAGGCTACCGGTGAATATAGTTAGGCTCTGTGTGGAATTGGGATGTTTAAATGAAACATTTTTTTTAAAAACAAAAGTCCTGGTAAATTTTGTAGGGACAATTTTCTTATGTTATGTAATTTACACATGTTTGAGTAGTCATTAAAGTTGGGTATAGTTGGGTTCCCTGAAAATTCAATCAAAATCTACAAAATCAGAAGAAATATTTTAAAAACAAAAGGAAAATTGTACAGAAATTTGGAAATTTCAAAAAATTGGGGAGTTTTCTAAAAACCTTCATGAAAAATAGAAACAAATGTGAAATTTGAATTTTTTTTAAAAGTATTAAAATGAAAGTCGGGAGAATCAGATGAAATTGAAATGAATGCATACTTCATGAAAATCGGAAATTAATTGAAAATGAAAATTAATGAAAATAAAAGTTATTAATTCCTTTCAATTTGAATGAAATTTTGAGATTTTCAAGAAATTTTCAAAATATTCATGAAATTTTCCAAATTTGGAAAATGTCCATTTTGTCGGATTTTCACAAAATGTTGAAAAATGATATTCATAAAATTTTCCATTTTTCATAAAATTTAAAGATTTTTTTTAAATTTTTTCAATAAGAAAATTTAGAAAACAAGAGATTTCAATTCGACTTCATTCAATTTGTGATTATCTGAAAAAAATGAATAAAATATTTATCATCGAAAAATCAAATTTTTCATTACTTAACACTCGGTGCTTAAAAATGTTTGTCTGCAGAAATATGTATACCAAATTACCTAGTTATTTTTCTTGTATAGATAACATTTATGATCTCTTTTCATACATACGTATGTGCAATAATAACGTAACATTCAAAATTATATAATAATAGGTTGATATTGTTGTTTTATTATTTTCAAAAATATTATTATTTCAATAATGAAAAATTTCTGTTTTGCGGAAAATAAATAATCGTACTTTGTCATTTTGAAAATTGAACAATTGAATCAATAAATTCTATGGGAATATTATAGTCGTGGAAGGCATGTTTTATTTAATACATAATTTTAATTACTTACATTTTATACAGTAGGATTCTGGTTTATCTATTATTTTTATTTTAGTTTTAAATATATATTTTAAATATTTTAGTTTGAATTAACTCTCTTAAAAACCTATTCCCCCTGAAATTATTTTTAAAATTAAATTGTTGGTATCATATCAATTTTCTTACAACTTTAGAAGGTATATAATAATACCAAATGTATCGTATACTGTAAGATTAAAATAATGTTATAAGCCACATATAATTTCAAAATTACATAATTCCCATTAATCGTAACAAATCTTTTAATTTTCCTTAACAAACAATATGTGGTAAGACAAAAAAAAAGCAACATTTAATTAAGTCACAGTGCAATATGCAGATCATAATAATGTTATAAAAATAAAATTAATATTATAATACATTATAACTCAGCCAGAGAGATGAAGGAAAGATTGTTTAAATACACGAGAAAATTAAATCTGATAATACCAAAAGTCTGTCGAACATATCGTTTCGCCCAAGAAATTGAAATTATATAGATTACAGCATACATTGCATATAATATCCTATATTTTAAAATTACATATTTATATTAAATAATTCATTAAATATTTAATATTTAAACTAACACTTTCGGTTAGATTAAACATATATGTATTGTTAAAGCTGCTGATAAAGGTATAGAAATTCATTCATTATGCGAGGTTATTTGTAGAATTAAAATGCCAAAATTATTAGAGTGTGACCAGAAATTGAAAAATAAATTGGCAACATAATTGGTCGTGTATTAAAATTAATTATTTAATTAATTAATAATATTTAGAAATTTTGGAATGCGAGGAAAGTCTGTGTGTCTGCCTCCAAATATTTATATAGTAGAGATATGATTCTAACTTGCTTTACTTTAAGGATTAGGGGGTATAATCGGGCATGCTTAAACCTTCAGGGCAAATAAATAATATTATTATTATCAATAATATTTTGTTAATTTGTACTATTAAGAAAACTATAATATTATATTAATCAGGAATTTCTCCATTTTTTTTTTTTTTGATTTTTGATTTATTAATTTAGATAAATTTTACCAGAGGATACAGATTTCCTTAATTTTAGAAAATATTTCTTAAATAAATATTAAATGGATATTTAACTTAATTTTCCTGTGGAAATAAAAGGAATATAGCTAAATTAACATTACTGAATTTTACACGAATATTAGGATATCCATATAATTCTGAAAAGAAAATCGTTTTGCTTCTATAGTGTAAGAAATCATTGGTCGTAATCTAAATTCTAATAATTTTATCCAAAATTGCGGAAAAAATTTATCATAAATGAAACCATAATAAAGATAAAGTGGAGAGACGGAGAATGGTAAACTAGTAATCCAACTTTATTATATTCCCCTTTTTAAGAATATTTGGAGAGCTCCTGTTGCCAACATTTGGGGAAAAATTCCGTCCTTAATTACGATCAGTGATTTCATAACAAAATTTTAGTTTCTTTCATAAATTACGAGAATTTCACGTATTTTCGTTAAATTTTAGGATTATGAATTATTTCAAAACGGCAGATTTTATAGTTTTTAAAATTTGTGATAAATTGATCAGAATGTTGCTAAGAAACTACCTATTATCTTCTTCATATTGTACCAAATTCTAACGTTCATAAATGATCTACTTTTAGATAGATACTAATTTGTGTTATAGTCTATGTTTGATCTCAAGAACTTCCACATTGAAGGAAATTACTCTCATCATTAGACTGCTAGCGGTAAAATTCAGTATTTTTATGAGATATTTAGAACCTAATAAACTAAAATTTACTAATATGCCTAGATAAATTTTGTATAGCTTTAGATACCAGGATCCTTACTGGCCAATTTAAAATTCTGGTTTCAATATTTATTTCAAGTTGAACATATTTATTGGATTAAAAAAAAATTATTATATACGCCAGAAGTCGGACTAATAACCAATACTCGACTAGAGTAGGTAAGTAGGTATGTATCGCAGCATCTTATGAGTATCGAATAAGGTTTAATATGAGATGCATCTTGATTTAAAGGGTTATGTAAAATTAGTTGTATCTGAAAATTAGTAGTACCTAATATACACTTTTACCCCATATTTGCACAATAAATTTCTAAAATTTTATTTATAAATTATATTAAAATTATACATTTACCCATTTAAATCTATAAATAAATTTTAACAATCAAATAATAGTTGTAATAATCTTTCTAATAGTTCTCGTGGGCTTTGTACAATAAAATATATCATAATATATTTTATATACACTTATATGTAAGTAACTACAATTATTATTACAATATTTATTAACACGGTAATAGCTTAAACAGGATATTAATATGCATGAAGGTTAATTGTGGTCCATTTTATATGATCGAATATTACGAGTGAGTAATTCTTAACATCCATTGTGTAGTTTTATATAACCAAACAATTATTTTACCTACAACTTATATTTATTTTATTATTTTTGAAACATTTTTAAAAGACATATTTTTCATACCAAATAAATGCATTCATTAGGTTTTATTACTCTAGAGAATATAATAAAAATTACTGGCGGTATGTTTAATCACATAATTATATATTAAATATTTTGATTAAAGGAAAAAATTGTAGGTAATAATAAAATTAATAAAATATGAATTTTATAAATGATTCATTTCAATACAGGGCTTTTCCAACGATTCATAAATAGTAACTTTAAGTCAGCGAAAAAAAACTAAACAAATTTTTAAACACCCTGTACATTTCTTAAATAAATCGGTTTACTGTTGGTAATTAATAAAATGTATTGTAAGACCTGGTTATAAAATGTCTTATCGAAAATTTTAAGGTCTTTTAACTAATTAGCCCTTCATCTATAACTACTATATTTATTATAAAAATAAAATTTATCATAAGCAATTACGGCAATAAAGTATTTTGGAGAAATAAATCAAAAGACTTCAACAAACGTATGAAAAAATTTTAGGCGAGGAAATTCCCATGAATTTTGATTATATTTTATGCCAAATTTAATCGACATTTGTTGGGTCGCTTGTTGATTGTAAATATGAGAGGATATAAAATTGAGTAACTCTAAAATTAATTTTAATATTTATGTACCCTTTCGATTGTTTATAATCCCGAAATAGGAATCCTTGATTTAACCGAATCAACAAACAAATAAACATCTTAACATTATTGTAATCCTTCTAACATTTATTTAAAATTAATATAGATCTTGAAACGAAACCAGTAGTAAAAAAAAATATTTATAATTAAATAAAATAATTCTTTGGTGGTAACCCCAAGTGGCTATCGCATTTGATCGCCGTTTGTTTTTTTTTTCAAAGTTAAATATATATTAGACTAAAATAACATTAAATTTTATAAATCTTTCCTCCCATTTACATGTGTATTGACACGCCAAAGAAATGTAACCTTGATCACATATAAGTATAATGCAATCCAATCTAATAAATCTAATAAAAATATAATGTATCTCATATATATATATATATAATATTGTGTTTTTTATTTTCATCAAATAATTTCAGTAGGTATAGATGTAACATTACAGTTACGAACATACGATTAATTGTAAATTAAAAATAAATATAATAAAATAAATAAATATAATAAAAAATAAATAAAATTCTAATCGATTGAATGCTTAGGGAAAAAAATTGTACTCCCCCAAATTACGAAGAATAGTATCTTCATGGGTTATACCTACCTTACCTACTAGTCTGATATCTTTCAAATCAAACTCTGACTTCTCAGCTTCTAAGTTATCCCAATTTTATTATGAACGTGCAGGCTTTTATGTAGGTCGACTGGATACTGGCAATATTGTGGGCTGGACACCTAGCGAAATTATATTAAGTCCAGTTTATTAAAATTTATAAATTATAAATGATTATTATTATTTTCGAATTATTTTAATTTTCGGAAATTTTGGCAACCCTAAATAAATAAACATTTTAAAGCGAGAATTATTTGAAATTTTGATATTCTAATTTTAATAATTCTGTTTAACATTCTTGCGACGACTTATAGCTTATTTTTTCAGCTAATGAAGTAATTTACTTACCAAAACTAATATGAACACATAATAACCCGTATTTGAGGATTATTCAATTAAAATAATATTTCTTTCTATATTTTTAAACTAAGATTTTCCATGGGAAAGTAGACAAAATACTTCCTTTAATAAATACTAAGCAAGATAGATAGATAGATAATCGGGAAAAGGAAGAAGTTTAGAGAAAAGTGGGGCAAATTTGAGATTAGGTCTAAAAATCAGAAAATATCTGTGAGGGTCGGAAATATTTTTGGAAGGTCGGGACAATCAAGCACGTCCGGGAATAAATATGAGAAGCTAGTAAGTGGACTCGTGAGAATATGGGCAAAGTCAGGCAAACCAATTCAAAAAGTAGTAGAAATAGGATATAGGAGTTAGGATAATCCGGGACAAAGCAGGGTAAAATCCCGAAAATTTATCGTGATTGCTCTATTTTTTCCGAATTCCTACTTGGTATAAAGAGAGTCGGGCAATAGGAAGTTTCGATAGAGGATTTATCTGAGAGTTAGTAAATAAAATAAATAATCATAAGCCCGTAAAGAAACTTTGGATTTACTATTCCAGACTCATTTGTCGGACTCTAATATCCAGTGAAAAAGAATTATTAATTAATCGTCCGGAACTGTGATTGTAATTTACCACACTTTAATAATCTATCTGGTAGACACTCAATTACCTCGTATAGGTAATACCAACAATAACTAAAATAACACTACAAGGAAAAAAAAATAATAATAATAACAAAATTCACTTTTATTTTTAATTTATTTAAGAAAATCTGGTATGTCTACCTACTTACGTCTATAAGATATAGATTGGTTGGAGTCCGCGTCGGGCTAACAATATTGTTTGTATTATTTAATAATAATTTTTTTTTATTATATTGTCTTTGTACTAGTGGACAAATTTATCGTATTTTCTACGCCTTCTAAGTCGCTGCCATAAGTGCCGATCTAGAGTCGATATTTCCCTTTTTTATTTTCATATCGAAATGAAAAAATATTCGATTTCAATTTAATATAAATACCCCATTGTAAGTAATTTTAATCATACAGTTCTTTCTGGACAATTGAAGTGATTAGTCAGTTTTTTTTTCATAAATAGACAAATCAGTCAATAGTAATTAAAAATTTAAAATGGCCGCTAAAGTATGTTTAATTAATTTTTAATAAAAACGTGAAATCTAATTAATATAATTTTAAAAATTAATCCTTTTTAGTTCATTATCTGTCTTGCTGTTTTGGGAGTTGCATCAGGATCATTAGTACCATTGGCTTACCATGGTGGTCATGATGTGGATTACTATGTAAGATTTTCGAAATATGATTTAAAATTAATATTTACAACTTAATTGGAAAATTAATGTTCCATACAGTTGATTGATTGATTTAATTCGATTGCCTCGAAACGATTTAATTTTATTTCTAAATCGATGTTCAAATCAATCAATAATTACCCTTCGAGCAATATATGTTAAATATTGAGTAATATTGTGATAATAAAAATTTTAAAATTACATGTTAAATAACAATAAATAATTGCAATTACCAATAATTCTATTTAGAATGATTTAAATGATTAAATTAAATATAATATTACGTTTATTTTGAAAAATATAGGCCCATCCAAAATACGCTTACGATTACGGTGTACATGATGGGCATACCGGTGATGTAAAATCGCAACATGAAGTACGTGATGGTGATGTAGTTAAGGGACAATACTCCTTAGTCGAACCTGATGGTTCAGTACGTACCGTCGACTATACCGCCGATGATCATAACGGTTTCAATGCAGTCGTCTCAAAGAGCGGTCCAACCGTACATGCTCATGCCGTACATGCTGCACCTATCGTTCATGCTGCCCCAATCGTTCATGCCGCTCCACTTGTCCATGCTGCACCAATCCATGTAGCTCCAGCTCATTATGCTCACAGTTATGCTCATGCACATACACCAGCTATTGCTCTACATACAGCCCCAGCTCATTATGGTGGTCCAGTTGCATATGGTGGTTATGGGCATGCAGCTCATTGGTAAATCGTAAATGATTTTATCGATATAAAATTCTCATCCAACAAGAAACCAATGAAAATTAATCGATAATATATAACGATAAGTCGAATTTATATAGAATAACGCATTTTTATCTATTCTACAGTCTAATTTCTCTTGAAAATGAATTTCATACTTACTTCATCTTATCTTAGTTCTATCAAATATTTATTTAAATCATCTTTCTATTTAAGACTACTTTTTCTTTCCTATATCTATTTTCTAAGAAAATAAGAATAGACGAAAATGCATTTAATTTATTATATAATTTTTTGTTAAATTCCTTATCGTTATATAATTATTTGAATTAAATTATTCATCGTAACCTGCTCATCACTGTCATTAATTTGTAAAAATAAATCTATATAATAGGAAACGGTTGTAAAAATAATACTCATTAATTTATAATTAATAATGTAAAACAATAATATTTATAAATGTGTAAATGTATAAAAAAAGTATTTATATTAGAAAATTATAGAGCATTGAAAAATGAAAATAAGCTTTCTTTTAAATTCCTTATAATTTATTCCTTCCTGCGAAGATCCTGAGAATTTGCAAGTACTATTGGTGGTATACTCTATATCAGATATCCTGTACATAATGTCTACTAACGCTTCTTTGTTACTTCTTGTGTCAAAGTACCAAAATGAACATTTATGAATTTTGAAGTTTCCTATAAAAATTTCAAATGATTGGAATCCGATTCTGTGAAATATAATTTGCGGAATTTGCTTAGTGCTCAGCAATCCCATGAAAACTTTTGAAATAATTAGATAAGTGGTGAAACTGTTCTGCAAAGGGAATCTTCAACATATCCTTTACGAAAGAGTATTCAATTTACTATCCGACTTTTTTTCATTCTTGTCCCAAAAATTGAAATCGTAATATAATTTATTAAAGATTGTTAATTAAAAGCGAGCGATAGTGATTATTAATAAAACGTGAATATTCCATAAAAAAAGATAATTAGATATGTGTGAATTAGCATGTATTTGATGAATTTTATATTTAAATGTAGTAGGTGTTCAAATTGAACAAAAGAAAAGAAAAAAATTACCGAAGAGAGAATCGAACCAGCGATTCAGCGAATACCAGTCTCGAATGCTACTTGTAGAGCTAAGACGTGGCCAGACGAAAATCGTACAAACTTTACTGAATGAAAATCACTCGGACAATTTCAAAGACGATTTTCTCGAGAATTTTAGAGAATTGTATCGAACTACTTTGATCGATTGATATTCGTGCTCTGAACTTCATGTAGCGTAAATATAGAAAATTAAGAAAATCCGATTGGCATGTGGCCTCCTTGTAAGATAATTGTAAAGCCCCACGGATTACTAAAGTTAAAAGCTATCCAACCGAACGGGTTAAACCTTTCAATTACATTAGAATTTTGTTAAAACAAATTATCGGTTTAGAATATTTTTAATTTCCTTATTTGTTGGTGCAAACCCCATATAGAACTCATATCATGATTTATGGCACTGTAAAGATTCAAATTAATTTCCCCTTTCTATCTTAGCACCTTGCATTATCGGGGTCTTCGGCCCCAATTTTTAATTTTCTTTTTTAATAAGAAATTTAAAATACAGAGCAAAACGCCTGAAAGTAATGTATTTTGAATTATTTTCTGAACAAATTGTATTTTTTCCTTCAAATAAAAAACATTTCAATTTTACTGTAATTTTCCTTCAAAGTGGAGGAAAAACCTGCCCCGTTAAACAATTACATTTGGAAGCTAGATGAGTTACCCAATGGTAACGATTATTTTTTTTTAGATGGGGAATATATGAAGCTATTATAGGCAATAAAAGATGTCCCCTAATTCTCCCATTTCCTGATTTTCCACATTTTTTTCTGTGAACATGGTTTGAGAATTTGAAATAAATTACTTTTGGCCGGCTAAGTACCCTTTTTCTACCCGAACTAATTTCTATTGCTCCTCATAATCTATAATATCCAATTTACTATGTGGTTACTAGTTCTAAATATATTTTAGGTAAAACTGCCTACATACTTCTTTATATATATTTTTATGTATGAATGTGTATATATTTTCTACATGAGAATTTCGAGATATCTCTATATACCACCCTTTTTCAGTTTTGCAGAATTTTAATTTCTAAAGTACTTTTAAAAAAAGAAGAATTATATATTGTTAAACTAACAATTAAATAAATAATTAATTTAACAGTTCATTCTAAAAACAGCAAGGATAAGTTAATAATATAATAGTGAAATATCTTCATTGTTACCAGTAATGCCGAACATAATATTTTAATTAATAATTATAATTTATATAAAGTTAGATTTCAAATCTACATCTAATTGTAATATTTTATTGCAAATATTTATCTATTAATTTAAATCTATATAGCTTTCACACTAGACCTTTCACAATCTATATGCAAATTTTCGTATTGAACGAATTACAGCAGGAACAATAGCAGACAACCTTCATTTAATCGACGTTTAACGGAATGAATCATGCAGATATTAAAGTAATTAGAATTTTTCATTAATCTGTATTTATTTGTACAATGACAATGCTTCTTAGCGTTATTCAATGCAAAAGACATGGTCAATATAAGATATTAATTGACCGGTCTAAGGTATCATGCGGCTTAACAGGATGGAATATTTTTTTCATAAAACAGGTTTAGTAGAAACTGATGTATACTGTAAAGTAATTGATTATTTCCCAAAAAATGTCTAAAAATATAACAAAATCTCTCAAAATCAAATGTCATTAACCGAATGATCAATCCTTGGAAGACAGCAATAGATAATTTGCATATATTCTACAAATCAAATCATGCATATAGAAAAATGGGTAATTAACCCATCAGGGCCATAACATCAGATTAATTGGATTTATTTGTTCAATAAAAGTATGATTCAAGATAAACATTCTATTTGGCTACAGGGGATTTGATGAAAATTATATAATTCTATATATGTAACAATTACATTTCAAATAAATAATTTTATAATAATAAATTAGGGTTAATGCCTTAAGAACTGTATCTAATTTGAAGGCTCCTAATATTATGAATACGACTTTTTTCACGCTAAATACACGTATAAGGACTGTTAATAAGAGAGGATTAATAATAAGATTTCTTGCTTACAAGTTACTCTATTAATTTAGAAGTTAATTTATATCGATATATTTATTTTTGGGTTTCCCGCCTAAGTCTTTTGTGTATTATACTTGCCGTATCACTATTATTCAGAATAAAGAAATGAATTAAATATCAATTTATTTATTCGATGGATTTTCTAATATTCCTTGGATTTCGTTCATATATCTTATTTATTACAAGCATAAAATCTAAGAACTGGGAGTATACATACTATAAATTCGATAACACTTATTAAGTAGATATAAGTGCATAGTGCACCAGATTATGACCTTAAAAATAATTCCAAATTAAGGATTAAAATTAACCGATAAAACGTATTTATCCTGTAGCAAAAAATTATCACGAAAATCGTTCAGAATAATTTTTCTTTTTCAAAAATAAATCCGGTAAGTAATAGTTAAGAATATTTTACTAGAGGACCTATTATACGACTAAATGTTTAAATAAATAAATGGATTAAACCACTAATAATATATGTTGCATATTAAAGTATACAATTGTACATTGAAATTAGAATAAAGGAGTATAGGTAGGGTAGGCGAGTTATTATTTATTTAATTTCTCATCTATGTAATCTGAAGCATCTTACATCCGTATGGCGGGCGTTGATATAGAGCAGAAATTATTGCTTATAAAATTATTCGCCTTAAGTTATTAAGTACCTACATATCCGTATTTGCGTATGTAGATTAAACCGAATTTATTTTCATATAAATAAAACTACGGGTGGGTATCTGATAAACTGGATTAATTGTATCAAGGTGGGTAACACTTTGAAATTTTCAAAAATGCATTTTTTTTTTAAATACATTCATTCTTTAATTTACAAAAATAAGTGGAATTTGAAATCATTGATTTTCAAGAATTATATCGGATAGAAAACGAATCTCAAAACTTTAAACGCGTTTTTTCCGGAATTATGTTTTTTAATAGCGTTGACAGCCTACAGATCCCATTTTTTATCCGATTTACCTGCTGTTTCATTTTTATGATGGGAATGGCTTAACTTAGGGATCAACAGGCCGAATTTTCAATTTTTTAATTACTTGATTCTTGCGGATTGTCAAATTTACAGTAATTTCATAAAGAGTAGGATAAATCGGTTCAAAAATTAATTTTTTAGAAATCCGGCCAGTTGATCCTTAAGTTAAGGCTCAATTTATAAGAAAATTAACCAGTAATTTCTTTCAGGTGGAAATTGCAGGCTCCAACCTGTCAACGCAGTAGACAATGCTTCCACCATACTTTGAGCTCATAACTTTGCATATTTTCTATAAAATGCTTTGAGACAAATATATAGTCCAAGAGTTCCATTTTTATATAACTCAGAAACAAATAATAAAGTTTTTGCACTCCTTCCCCGCAAAAAAATTAATTGAAAACGCTTTTTTTCGCCTTCCTAAGTGTTCCTCCCCTTAAGGGCAACAATTTGTTAAGAAAATTTGTACTTTCGGAGTAATACCAGAATAGTAACCCTGTATCATCTGTATGTAATATTTATGGGTTTTCTAAGATGATTAATGGAAATTCTTTAAATAATTTGTGAATATTCTGCAAGTCTTGCATGCAGATATTCATATATAAAAATACTTTCAATATAATTCAATGGAACTCCTGTCAATGAGATAAAATTAACCAAGTTTATTTCTCTAGGTCAATGGCGTGCGGTCAACATCTCCATAAGGTGATTTTTGAATATTTGAATCCCGATAATTTTCTTCGGTTCCAAAAAATGGAATGCACAAAGTTTATAAATTAGTGCAGGAAAAGTAAATAAATATTAAAACTAAATTTTTCGCACAAAAGCTCTGCAAAACGTTAGAAGCTCCCACAAGGCTTTCTTTCCGAACTTCTTTTTAGCGTTTTAAAATAAATTTTCTATCAAAAATCAAAATAAATACCCTCTGACGAAATTTCAAATTTCAAAAGCATTTTGAAAGCTTGAAACTAAAATGTCATTTTATATAATTTGAAAGCTCCTCCTCTTTCCTCTCATAATTCAATCTAAAGTTGATAAAAAAATTAGTAAAATGATTCAAAGTCATTAAATAAAATAATTTGAATTAGCAATTTGCAACAATAAAAATTGATTACGATTTTGTTGATATTTCAGGTGTGCTATGCGCCTTTTGCGAATTATACTGCCCGCCAGTGCTGTAGGTAATTTGGAATAGTTTTTTTTTTTCAAAGATCCAGAGCGTTTTGTAAAATGTGGTGTAAAGTATGAAATATAATTCATTTAAATAAACTTTGATACATATAAGAATTTTGAGTAGCATCGAGCATAAATTTGAAACTAGACCGGTTTTGAAACTACAAATTCTACACTTTCAATAATTGAATTTCATATAGGGTAACAACCCCAGTAGTCGGACAGTACCCATTAGTCGGACACTAGTATTTTTTAATGTCCAGAATATTTGGATTTATCATTTTCATAAAATTTCCGTAAATACTTTATTTCATCCTTTAAAATTGTATGTAAGATTATTGGTACCAACTGTGGATGAACGCTGGTGAGGTGTGTCCG